>JAPZDV010000006.1:4205988-4258309 GCA_029814665.1 Acanthurus lineatus | reverse complement strand
GATAGATAGATAGATAGATAGATAGATAGATAGATAGATAGATAGATAGATAGATAGATAGATAGATAGATAGAATGCTTTGCAGAATGTTTTTAACTTTAGGATAGGGATGACAAATGGCATTAATAATGGCTAGTGGTGGTTAAGTAGTGCTTATAGTCTTACTGTTAAACATGCAATAGAGTTTATAGGTTAGGTTAAGAGTTGAGGAATGTCTACATCAGATAAAGAAATAAGCAAACATCATGACGATCATGGAGTATGTCCACTGACCCACTGACCTCAACCTTTACTAAAACACAAAGTCAAATGTTGGAAGATAGACAATCATTAACCCTTGAAAGCTGTCAACCTAAAGACATACATGTTAATCATAAACTTTATTAACCATATACTTAGATTTGTTAGTACCTTAATTATCATGTAAAATCATTGATAAATGCTAACAAGAAACGTTTTCAACGGTTAAACTATTTAATTCCTTTTATTTTATAAATTGTAAGTAAATGCTTATACTATTACCACCACTGCCTTCAACATTTTGATACACTATATGATGTATAAGTAAACAGCTTCCTCAGTTAACAGGAACACGCTTTGTATTTTTTTCTTAACGTATTAGGTAACAAATGTGTGTTAATGTAAACTTGTAAAATGTGTTACCCTGCTCCCCTGTTCTCTGTCTTGAGCTTGATTGCTGTCAAAAAGTTACAAATAAGATCTTATGGTTGTGACGTCATCACTAAGCGTCCACAAGAACAGCCGCTGAAAGTTCATTCATGCTGCCAGCACGTCGTACAAACCGGCAGGTATGATACGTAACCAATGTATTCAATTTTGTACTCAAGTCTGCAACTATTCAGTTTCACTTTGTTAAAATGTAAGAACATGAGTGTGTTTGTTCGTAAAGTTATATCCAGTGTACCCTGCTTCTGACGAATAACGTTAATCAGCGTAGCCTATCCAGGAAGTTAGGGTTAGCCAGGCTAGCTCTACAACAAGTTAGTTAGCAAGAAATTCATTCAGATAAATGCAGACACCCATAACCAATAAAAATAAGTTCAAATGGTCTTACGTCTGTGACGAGCGTAATGCTGATAATCTGACGTCATCTGAGGTCAAACAGATATTTACGCAGAAAACAGGACAGATCGCTCAAAGGCTCTTTGTAGCATTCTAGAATAAAATTGAGTCTCAGTTTTTAGCGTTCTGAAAAAGTGCAAATAGAAATTTGAATATTCACATTTTCATGACAACTGGTGTGGATGGTTTGGTATCATGATTAGCTTCAGTCTTGTAGGACCCTGCTATTTCCAGAAATTAATTTTAATTTCGATTTTAAAAAGATAAAATTGCTGTCTATATTTCTTCCTTTAAGGCTCATAGATGTAGGTGTATTTCATAGACTTACATTTTTCTCCTTTGTCATTTTTGCAGGTTTAACATTATGGATTTGTTGTATGGTCCGCTTGGCCTTGGTGTAGCAGCAGGTCTGGGCTGTGGGCTCCTGCTTGGTTGGCACCTCCGGGCTCGCTTCAGCCCAACATCTAAAAACCTGAAGGCAGCGATGGGAAACGGCACTGATGAAGCAAATGTGATGGGAGAAGGAGGCGAGTTCAAGTTGATACTGGTGGTCCGAAATGACCTGAAGATGGGCAAAGGGAAAGTTGCTGCCCAGTGCTCCCATGCTGCTGTATCAGCTTACAAACAGGTTCAGCGCAGAAACCCTGAGCTTCTCAAGCAGTGGGAGTACTGCGGCCAGCCGAAAGTGGTGGTGAAGGCCCCTGATGAGGATACACTGATCGATCTGCTGGGTCATGCCAAAGAAGTGGGGCTCCCTGTCAGCCTGATTCAGGATGCAGGAAGGACTCAAATTGCACCTGGATCTCGCACTGTGCTAGGTATTGGTCCAGGCCCAGCTGATCTGGTTGACAGAGTCACTGGAGACTTGAAGCTCTATTAAAGTCTCAGCTTGCATCTGTTGGACTTGCCTACAATATCTCTATTGTAAAAACGATTTGTAGTGTAAACTAAGTTTGGCTACCATGAGCTATATTTTTTATGTGATTGGCATACTGAGTATCTGAATCTTTTCTTTGCAGTTTAGGGATTTTGTGCAGTTATGCCTACCAAATAAGAAATCAGAGGAATCTTGATTATTAGTAGGAACAGCTTGATGGGTTTAACTTTACCATGGCTGCTCTGTGACATTTGTAGGAACCTCACAGACATGGTGGTCCTTCACATTCAACAGTCTTTTCAGGCTTGTGTCTGACATGATGCTCAGAGGAAACATGTGAGAATAATGTGGATCTCATTAAAATTACAGAACTGTGAAAAAGCAAAAGAGCCTTTCACAGAAGACATTTAATCTTGTCAAAGCAGGAAAAGCACTAATTATAACATTAACGAAGGCCTGGTAATCACACACAAATGTAAGTTTTCCATTAACATTATCCCAAGCATTTCCAAAAATGTTCATTTCCGGAAAAATCTGTAATTTTACTAAAAGCAACTATGGGTTTCACAGTAGATATACTAGAGAGTGAGGAAGGAAGTCGGCAAACCTGACCAAACGAAATGTGAATAAAACTTAGTAAAATAACCTCGTAAAAACATTATGCCTGTCAGTCAAAGATTTTCATTGGAAATGGTGGCTGTTAAACAGTAAGGATAGAAACTCCAATAAACCACTGCTACCTTACAATTTCATCATAATATGTCCTATGTTTAAGTTATTTTGTTTGAGAGACCTACATACTGTGCATTTAATTCCAATAGTGAGGCATGACATGGAGCCAGCGTACAGAATGGTAGTGCCTTAGAATCAGTCAATTAAAATTGGATTCAGTCGTAATCAGTGTAATTAAATGCACCTGTGCTTTTCCTGCTATGACATAAGGTCAACACTTCGGTTCCAGTTATGTTCTCTTAATAAAAACATCGTGAGAGTCCAAATCTAACAAAATGAATCATTTTCATTATATATGGTATTTGATAAAATATCATGGACATTACTGCAATGGACAGATATATCTAACATGATTTTCTAGTGCATCTTGTTGGATTTAAAAAAAATCAAATATCTTAAATATTTTCTTATTTTTCAATCCCTGCTTTGGTTTAGCTATCTGAAATAATTGAAGGTATGAATGTCTTGTCACAATGTGGTTGTTATCCAAATCATTGTATTGTGTGCACTGACTTTTATCTTCTGACATTAAAATTAAGTCTCAATCTTCCTGTTGTATTGAGATGAGATTTATGTAATTGCTGCTATGCAATTGCTGCTGGTAAATCACACACTTTATGTGGAGTCTGCTGTTAATCCTTGTATCCTCTGATTTCCACCATTAGAGGTTGCTAGTACTACATCCTGCTGTTGTTATTCTGAGCATATAAGAATAGCAGACATTTCACATTTACATAAAGCAATAATTCAGCTATAGGTCAAACTTATAAGCATCAAACATTAGCCTAAAGCTGAATTTGGATCTTTCCGACAGTCTCTACAAATGTAAGACATAATTTGTTGAATAAAGTTTCTACTATGATGCACTGTACTGAGTTACTTTTTTTCTCAAGGTATTATCTATCATTTACAACTGCAGAAACTCTTCCATACACTTTAGAGGCTGTGATCATTCTGCTCAGTATTTGTCATTTTAACTTGAATGCACTGGGGCTGAACGAGCAGCAAATTAGACAGAAGGCAAATGTGACCTGTAAATTTTACTGAGTTCATCTGCACATGACCATGTATGTAAGACACAATGACACTATTCTTGACAAACAAGAAGCCTTTATTTTTTTAAGTGGAAAACAAAACTGCTGTTTCATTCATTATGATCCTGATTATGCACAATCAAGTATCTTAAGTGCACAATTTAAATCTAAGGTAATTTAGATAAGAATATAAGTTCATAGGCGTTAATGATTGATTTTTCTGTATACACGCAAGCCTTTGATAAAAACTTCAATTTACCACGAGTCCTGTGATACAGTTTCTGAGTTGGATGAGCTGGTCAACTGAAAAAGTTAAAGGCAACCTTTAACAGGACATGAGGAGAAAAAAAGTTTGAAAAGTCTCTCCTGCATACTCAATGACAGTGACCTTAAATGATATCCAGCAGAAACAAATCGCAGCATAAAGAGGGGACATGGGGCATGTTAGTCAAAAACAAACTGGTCTGCAGTCCCTCCTGGGGTGGAATGGTCCCACGTTAGAGCAGTATTTAAAGCACATGGAAATATCGTCTGGATGCAAATTTATTTGGAGAGTCCTGCATAGGCTTTGCTGGAAAGAATCAAACTTTCCTGTAAATAGTATGTAAAATACTCTCTTGGGTTTTCTTCAAGAAACAGCCCTGATGTGTGTTTGTGTGGACACGACTGGTAAAACGTAGTGTTTCAGGATTGTGGTCAATGGAGGCGGCAGTCTCATGTTCAAATATAGAAGAACATAGCATTTTTTGTGTCTGAATATACAATAATTAAATGCATCTTACAGTCGGACAGAAGAAGCTGCTCACACACATCAAAAGGAAAAGGTTCTACATTAATTCTTCTCACTACAGAGTGCAAATCAGATGCTTCACAACAGACCTTTTTTTAAACTGAGAAGAGGACTAGCTCTTCCCACAAGCCCCCCATTGTACATAAACCATTTCCCATTCAAATAAAATAGACAAAAGTAAAGTTAATCTAGTCAATACGGAATGTGAGAAAATTAATCTTTGTGATGCAATCTTTTTCTCTGACAACAAAAATAAGTCCTTCATGACAGTTGAAAAATGGGGAAAAAGTAAAAAAGAAAAGAAAAGACAAGGTTTGTCTGCATTATCCCCTGCTTCCTGTAGAGGGCAGAGAGAGACAATAATGGTCTTGTGAAGGACTGTGGGAGATGGATGGATGGTAGCTCCAGCCTGCATGTGGAGAGCAGGGGTTGGGGTCTTTACATGCCGTAGCCAAAGCCTGGCTGAGCTGCTGGTTGACTGTATCCTGCAGGCGCCTGGTAGCCGTATCCGTAACCCTGCTGAGGGGCCACAGGTACACTGGGGCCCGCTGTCAGCATGAGCTGGGGTGCACCTGCAAGATACAAACACACAGAAAAGGTTACGAACATGTAACCAAAGCCTCAAATGTAAATTTTTAATGAGATCACAGTGTTCCTTCACAGTGATCTGTTTTTTTTAGCTATCAAAAGTTTGGTGAACCATGCAGTAGCCTTTTCATCCAAGGAGCTAAAATTCTTTGTAAAAACCCTGAAAACTTCTTTTTCCCCCAATTAACTTTTAAATTAAATACAAAAACACACTATTTTCTGCCAAAGTTGAAACAGGTAAAATCTTGAAAGTGACAACTGCAGTGTGTTTAAACAAGGATTGCTGCTTTTGATGACAGGGAAATGCATGACGTCATGAGAGGTGTGTTACCGTAGACGATGGGTTGCGTCTCTGTTGCCTGCTCCTCCTCTTTTCTTAGAGATTCTGAGGTTTCTAGTTTGTCTACCTGCAAGACAAAAAACAAAAGCATTTAGAAAAAAGGTCAACACTTAGTGAGTAAACCTACTAAACAAGTAAAAAAAGTAAGTTATTTTAATTATTTTAACAACTAATGTGTCGGGGGGTTTTTTGATGAAGATGCTCATGTCTGTTACCACTCAAAGCAGACAAATAATGCCCAACTGTCAGGAACAAAAGTCAGTGCTATTTGTTTAAGCTTTTCACACTTTACACAACTTTGTATATATGGTGAGTTCAACAGTTTGCACTAAATAAAATAGATAGGTAGAATTTTGTTCTTTAACTACTTTCTTGTCCCTAAATTTCAGAGCACACAAGTCCAGCTTGTAATGATAAACAACAAAAAAAGAGGAAAAACAAGGTAAACTAATTTTCATTTCCTTTGTTCTAGCTACCTCGGTGGTCTGTCAGTAACATTATGAGCAGCCAATTCTTTGCCATAAAATTAAAACCAAACACATCAATTTAAAAAAAAAGACTTCTTAGGGAAGCAAATCAGATGCAGGAATAAGCAAAATGTGCACATCAGGTCCTCAGGGAGAGCAGCAGCACCTGGATGCAGGTTATTTCAGCAGTTCAAATTAAAGGCCTGCTCAGCAGTGCACTTTAACATCCTGTGTATATGCATTCATCATTCAGTTCCTGTGTGCCTCTATAGATGAAACAAAAACTCTTACGTTTAAGTTCAGTGCACACTTTTTCAACAAGCTGAAGCTGCGCTGTATACAGAGCCAGTCCCATGCTATATGTGCTGGCAGTGAAGAACAGGCTGCAGCATTACTGTGCAGTTTGGTGGGAGGAGGAGGGGGGAGGAGGGAGGAGGAGGAGGGAGTAAGGTGAGTCTCAGGCCAGGTGCTGCCTACAGTTCAAGGCTTTTTACTGGAAGGCAGGCACAACCAACAGCCTTTTGCTATGCATCAGCCAGAGACAAATCCACACATGCTTTATTCTGTTAACCAACAAATACATCATAACACATCAACCGTCTAAAAACACATTCAGCTTCATGTTGTGCACTGTCACACTGAAATGAAATGCATGTTTAAGAGAATTTAATATATTGGTCAAAGCTTCTCCACTGTTTGAACACCAGGAGCAACAAAATGTTAGATGTTTTATGAATTCAGAAAGTAAAACATATTTTAACCATGATAATATTTCTCCAACAAACTCTGCCAGTTTTGTTATTTTACTTTTGATTTAATCTCTGATGCAGTCTGCTGCCGGGTCATGGTTCTATAAACAGGGGAAAGGGTGTAAACCATGATCTCCTAATGACTGGCCCAACATGCATCTTTGGTTGAAGTAACTTATTATTATTCTAACCTGAAGACAATTTAATATGCATATGATCTTCACTTGATGAGGTTTATTGAGTCATTACACCAGTGTTTCCTTTAAAAAGGCACTGTAGTTTAGATGGCCATCATTTTAACAATTTTATACAAAATATGTATAACTAAAAACTGCAAGGCATGCAGGTAAATGCAAGATGTTAAGATATGTCTAAAATCTAAGTGGTAAATATAAATTCTCCCATCCTGTATTCATGCAGCAGAAGGCCAGTTTCATTTCCTCAACTAAACAGAGATTATGTATCTACGAAGTTCCCCAACAACGACAGTGTCGGTTTAAAAGATGTCTCAGTGTTTGTGCTGAAGTGACGGCGTAGCTAAAACCATGCACACTCAAGGCTGCAGTCATCCGCGCCAAATACTTTATTGTCAAAAACAGAGCATTTAGCTTTCACCTGTTCCTTAACTGCATCAACCTGGAAGAGAAAAGGAGCAGCATAGAAGAAAAATCAAAAATATTTCCCTGTAAAGAAACTTCGTAAACAGACAACCAGCTGCAAGTCTTTCACTTGGTACTGACAGTTAAGATTGTAACTAAAGTTAAATAAAAACAAAAGTATCTTCATATTTTGAACTTGAACTTATATTGTACTTCTACTGATCCAACATTTGTTTACATGTCATGTTTTGATTTGCATTTGCAGCTACCATAACTCTCTCTCATCTCATTTAGTCTGTGTAACTTACAGTCTTACCAGCGCCAGTTTTGAAAAGTACTTTATCTGGTTAATTGGTCAGACTAAAATAACTCAGAGAACAGAAGAGAAATAAAAACATTGTCAATTAAACTTTGCTGTTTGAATTGATGCAGCAAACGATCAAAAAGGATCCTAATAATAGATAATTGATTAGGGATGTTTGTCAGCATCCTTATTCTTGTCTGCACCGTCTAAAGAGTTGAGACCTACTTTAGATGTCGCAGACCTCATATTGATCCTCTCAGTCTGAATTACAGCAGTTTTGCATGGCATTCGTGTGGTTTGAGTGTTTTTAAAAAACTGTTCACTCTGGAGTTTAAAAAGAGCTGACCCACCTTGCTGAGGTACTCCCTCATGACCTGAATGAAGTATGGCATAGAAAAGTCCATGATGTTGTGCCTCCAGGCGGTCTCCAGCACCACGTCAGGCCGCAGCAGGTCGTAGCAGGTGAACAGGCAGGCTGCGAAACACTCCTTCTTGTTCTCCTGTAGGAACCAGGACAGCAGCTCCTCTGCCAGCTCTGTGTCCTTGGACTCTGACGCATACTGCATGGCATCCTGTAGGGCAGACACAGCACGGAAAGTTTCAGAAATGTTCTCAGCAAATCTGGGCAGTGTATTAAAACACATTCACAGACTGTAAAGGTGAACATTTAGGAGGGAGGAAAAGTACCTTGTACAGCTTGTCCTTCTTACAGAGCTCCACACTCTGTTTCCAGCGGTTGTTGCCTTTGAAGAGGTAAGCAGCGATTCGTCTGAACTCAATCAGCTCGTGCTTCTCCAAGCGCTGGGCCAATGAGATGTTGTCGAAGTTGTCGTAGGCATCTATTGATGTTCTCAGTGCCTAAGATGAGTGTGGAGGAAAAAAGGGACATTAAGAAATAAAAGAGTACTGACATTTATGAAATAAAGACTAAAATAGATAAAACAGTGCTGTCAAAAAGGCTCTCACCTGATAATCCTCCTCTGTGATGAAAAGGTTGTTAAGTGCTTCATTGACTGATTTGTTGTTGTGGTTCTGTACTGATCGCAGGTAGGGTTTTACCAGAGGCAGCTGTTTCACCTGTGGACACACACACACACATCTTAACTTAATTTTCAGAAAATATGCAAAAGAAATGTCAACTTGCGTTTCCATTAACTATTAAATTTCTGTCATAATGAGAGACTGAAGTGCACCTTTGTGAAGAAGTTGACAGCACGGGAGTGGTCCAGTCTGGGGGAAAGCACTATGAGCAAATCATTCAGTAACAAGGGCTTGAACTCCAGATAGAACTGGATGGCTTTGTAGTACAGCTCCACGTTGGCCACCTACACAGTGTTCAGAGAGAAAGACACAAAATAAATAAACCTTTAAATATGGATACTAAATACTGCCTCAATGACATAAGTATTCCTTATTTACAAATGATAAAGTCACAGTTAAAGTAAGAATAAGGACATTTTAGACAACAGTCAAAAAAGAGAGTCCTTATTAATTTTGACTACAAGACCACAATTTTGTGCAATTTCAGCTGCAGAGTGCAGATAAAAACACAGTTAAAAACCTCAGTCAAATTAAGATAAAATAATATTAAAACATAATCTGTTTTGATGTTGATTCAAACTGTACCTTGGTGATGATGTCTTTGAACTGTCCCTCCTTCCAGGCATCTGTTGGGTGGTTCATCATGGTGATGATGGCGTTGTCATACTCTTCATACTTGTCGTACAGGAAGACCAGCTCGGCCCACAGGTGAGCCTGCTCTGCTGCTCTCAGCACCTTTGGGATGTTAACTCTGGACCAGAAGAGCTCCAGATGCTCTCTCATCTTCTGGGGTTTGAACTTGGAGTAAAGGATGGCCAGCTCTGTGAACATTCCCATGTGAGCGCGCTCCAGGCCCAGGGCAGCCTCCAGCATGGTGATCAGCTCCTCAAAGTAGCCGCGGTCCTGAGAGAGGAGACGAAGGATGGAGAGCGGTTTATGCATGTGTACGCAGGCTGAGTGACATGTCTCAAAATAAGAGGGTATAATAAGATAAACTAAATGCAAACACTGCACGCTTCTTTGAATTATGACGTCTGTGAACTAATATGCCAGAAAAAGCATATGTACACCCAACAAGCACACAAACACAAAAAAAGCCTCAATCCTTTATCATACTTGGTAGTAGTTGATCAGCTCCTCCAGCTCGTCAGCGTGCACTACGATGTGGAGACCGCACATCTGGGCCAGTCTGAACTCTTTTCCATCCACACAGGCGAAGCACACCTCCTTCCAAGTGCGGGTGCTGTTTGCCTTACGGGCGCCATCCACAGCAGCCTGGTACTCCCCGAGGTGCACCAGAGTTGAGGCCAGACGACCGAAGTTTGAGACGTTGTTGTATAGCAGCTTAGCGGCCTCATACATTTTCTCATCATAGCAGCGGTCACCAACCTATACAGGTGAATAAACCATGGCTTAGTGTTTCAATTCTGACCTGACAGCGTCTTTCCAAAGGCTTCAATGACAGCAAGGCTAACCTGTTGGATGTGAGCATTGTTAGGTCCATTGATAAACTCTTCCAGTTCAGCCAAACGGTTGGTTTTGGCCAAAGCAAAGATGAGCTCTGTCTCCACATAGGACTCTCGGGCCTTCTTACGAGCCATCTGAAGGAATTTGACCAAGTCCTCCCAGTTACCTGAAACACACAGTCAGTAATAATTAGCTGTTTGTGTGTTTTTACATCAATGCTTTATTTTATTTTTTTGGTGGGGTGCAGTGCCTAAACTGTATTTAATGCTGATAATGGGAACTTTCAATAAGAAGTTGCTGTACTAGCTGCACCATCAGCAGATTCAAATGCCAAACCTTAACAACAAACTCCAGAACACACTCGATGTGCTCTGCATTGATTGCTTTCAATCGAAGTGGAGCTGGCAAATGACTAACAGCTTTCTTTGAAACCCTGCCTTCTCTTCATAGTGATGAATCAGTTCACAGTAATTTAGGTGGTATTAAGTCCCTCTGCACTATGCTTAGTTTGTACTCTGTTTACACTCTGCTAAAATCTCAACCAAGCCTGGTGGTTTTTTTTCAAATACCACTTTCTTGTGCTCAGCAAGTCTCCTTACCGCTCTTATCAGCGGCCTGTACAACCTCCATGTATGCAGAGGGATCATCTGCTTTGATGTAGGAGTCAATGGCCTCTTTAACCAGGTCCTTCTGCAGCTGAGCCTTGGCCAGCTGGCTCCACACTGCTGGTTCATTGCAGCGTTCTGCAAACTCATAGGCCCGGTCCAGGTTGCCAATATGCTCGATCAGCACCTAGGTTAAAAGCAAAACAACACACAATAAAACAACAATCAAAACTTCTTCAGTCAATAAGTTTTTCATCAGATTCTTTAAAAGCTTTGACTGACCTGCACAGCAGACGTGTTGACGTCAAACTTCCTGAAAATGGCAAAGGCCTCCTCATAGAGCTCGTTACTGATGGCGATGTTAGCAATATCTGGAGCATCATAGTTGTCTAGCCTGCTGATGTACTCCATCACACGGGTGCGGTCAGCTTTGATTGCAGTTAGGATCAGAAGGTTCTGCAGATTTCTGTGAAAAACAGGAGAAGATAATGAACCTTCAGCATACTTAAGCTCTCCTGTTGGTTTGGAAATGTCTAATGACACAAAGGATCCCTGATGTTACAGCTGATGTTACAACACCTGTGTTCACTGAAGACAGAGTTGTCCAACACAATCTTCTCAAGCAGCTCAATGAGCTCATTGGGCAGGTCTGCGGTCATGAAGGCCTTGACGGTGACTGATACCTCCTCTGGGTCCTGGGTTTCTGACAGAGCTGTCTGAACCACCTGAGAGCAGAGGAACAGACATTTAGAGAAGCACTAGGCAGTCTTAATCAAGTGAAAAAAAGACTCATCTCATGTATAATTTACCTGATCAATGAGTGGTCGTCTGTATGGGTTGCTCTCCAGCAGCACGCTGGCCCACAGATCAGGGTCTTTGCGGCGGACCAGGTAGCGAGACAAGCTCTTGAAGAGGGAGTTCTCATTGCAGACCTGATATTAAAAGAACAGAATTACTATGCTGTTTCATGTTCTACATTAACATAGTAAAGTAAACTTAAACACACATTAAGGTAGACAGGTAGAAGTAGAAAAGTACACAAAAGTCCTCCTCACATTGATCAGCTCCTGGTCACATTGTCCTCTCTCATAGGCAACACAGGCCAGATGGGGGTCTCTCTTCTCGCAGTACTTTCCCACCACACGGCTGTCATAGTACGGGTTTTCCCTCAGGAAACGTTCCGGGTTGTTGTTGCTGTCAATGTAGATCTTGGCCAGAGCATTATGGGTGGCGGGCTCCTCACAGCCTTCATGGATGCGAGACTCAAGCCAGGGCAGCAGCAGCTTCAGTCTGTCGGAGAGAAGGATGTCAGGACTCTGACTGCTCACACAACTTCTTGGACAGGGATGACGCACAGTTTAGCTGCTACATAGAGCTCTAGATGGAGCGGGTCCACCACAAGGAGATCTGATTTAGGCTTTTCATGTTGAATAAGTAATAAACTTCTCTTTAGATTACTCTAATTTATTGACCAACTGACCTCCCCATTACAAAAAAAATTACTCTGTATTTTTTTTTAATTATTTTATCTGCATTACTCAAATAGAAAGCAGACATTTCTACTTGATTCAATTTGAAATAGAATTCTCATTTCGACATTTTGATTATTATTACAAGTGATAAAATTCAGTACCTGTTCCTCTTTTCCACCTCGGCGACCAGTTCATCAGTAGAGAACTGTCCTCTGACAACCAGGATGAGACTCTTGATGACATCCTCGGAACAGTCCACGTCCAAGAGACCACCAACCACAACAGGCAGACGGCTAGGATTCACCTGAGACCCAAATTTAACCATACATTTAATTAGCTTATTTCTATCATTAAAAAAATTTAGTAAAATTGTCATTTTGCATTTAAATGATCCTCCATGGACTCTTACCTTCTGAACATAGATCTCAATGTATTTCTGCAGGTTGTTGCGGTACAGGTAGAGGACCAGGTCGTGGACAAAGTCAAAACGGTCACAGACGATGATGAGTGGTAGCTGGTCGGTGAGTTTGGCTTCCTGTACGTCACACACAGTGGAGGGAAAGAGGACAAATTGAGTTAGACGCCAAATAAAAAACAAAACAAAAAAACAAAAAAGACAAAAACAAAACACCTCTAGACAAGCAACAAAACATCAACCAACCCCGATGCAACAGGGCTGATCTTTTACCACTCTCGCTGGAGTACTGTGCAAAATGGTAAGACATTTTTCAGTCAATTTAAGAGATTGTTTTCTTACTCCAGAGTCAAATCACCTGCTTTTGAAATTATGCATCGTATTTTACATGAAAAGGGGGAAAAATAAAAGGTTTGTCACTAAAACAAATGGATGCCACATTATAAAATTGTTTTATAAAAGTGTTTTTCACAGTAGAGATCAATAAATATTCTTAATTCATACTTATAAACAGGCAGCAGACTGCCACTTGTCACAGTGCTGACCACTAGAGTCCTCTGGACCACAATACACTGGTGTGCTGACATGATGCTGCCATCCACACTCATACAGGATTAACACACTGGGATTGTGCAACTTGTCTGCATCACCTAAGAACATGCTGCACTGACTAAAGTCTCCTATTACAGGACTACACACTACAGACACAAACACCTCAATTATCTTTTTTATTGTCTTCAAATATGAAGTAAAGGACCCCATTTGTTTACCATTAATTGTAATAAAACACAAAACACCCAATGAACAACTAAGACTATGTAAAGCTCTAGGAGCACTGGTTGCACCTCAGGTGGGTGTATGGATTGTGGTGTATCAGCATACACACCTCCATACGAATCCCAGTTTTAATCCTGTGCTTTAGGGTAATGGGAAGGGATGAGAGCAAAAAAAAAAAGGAAGGAAAGAGTCCTGTACTAAGGGGGAGGATAGATTTACCTGATACATGTCCTGCCATTCCAAAGACAAAAGAGGAAAAGCAAAAAATATAATTGACTGCTGTCAGGAATGTTGAACAATTTTAACCAATAAGATATGATAATCCTATATTGTTATAGGAAATATGGGGCAGGAAATATATGATGTGAATGAAAACAAAGTGGAAATGGAGATTCCAAATTTTTTGGCCAAAAAGCTTTGCCTTGATAAACGACAACTAAAAAGTGTTAAGTATAGACACAATTCAATGACAGGAGAGACCAGGAACACATAGATACAGAATATAAGAGAGAAAGAGTAAAAGTAAATGAAAGGACTCTGTAAAGGAGAAAAAGAGATTTTGAATGTCAGTGTTTGATCACTCTAGCTGTCCCTGAGGCTTTACCTTAAGGAAGTTCTTGACGCGTTCAGGGTCGTAGCAGTTGCTCTCTCTGCAGATCCTCTCCACCTCTTTGATCTGGCCGGTCTTGCAGGCAGCCTGAATGTACTTAAAGTGCACTTCAGGGTCCTGACTGAAGTTCACAATAGAGCCCAAGAAGTAGAACAGACCTGAAAGACAAAATCACCTGTATTAAGCTTCAAGAGATGTGCAAGTCTGCAAATCCACCTGTGCCATCGCAGCATGACTGATCCACTATTCAGTCTGAAAGGACAGTGACATTAAAATTTAGCCCCAATGCAGTTTTTCTATTCCCCAGTTAGCTTACTTAACTTTTATGCTCCCATTATTCCAGTAAAAGCAGAGGTGCTGAACTAATCCACCTCCAGGCCACTCTGCACAAATCTATTGATTATTCTGCCTCTGCAATGGCCTACTTGTCTAATTGAAAGTAAGGGAATGTCTATCTAAGTCCATTGACGGGGCTGAGCGGCTGCATAGATTAACTGAAGGACAAGTCAAATAACACTAACATCCAGCCTGGTAACAGGGATATTTAGGTGGATTTTCCTATTATACAAAACATATCCTTAAAATTTTAAGGATTGTGTTTGTTCCTGTTTAATACTTTTGTTTCTGACTTCACTTGGTCTTAAAACTGAACAAGCATTACTTCAGTGTCTGTCAACCAAAAAAACAAAACATCATTTGTATTGTCTGGATAATTCAAATACTAAATTGAGCAGTTTGCAGTACCGTAATTTCCGGACTATAAGCTGCTACTTTTTTCTGACCCTTTGAACCTCCCGGCTTAAACTCTGATGCGGCTAATTTACGGATGAATATAAACAAATATAAACGAGAACGTGTTTGACGAAGTAATTCTGAGGCTGTAAATTCCGACACCGAAGAGGACAGTTTTAGTGGTTTTAGTTGTTAAATTTAGCGGGTGCAGTTTATATATTGGTGCGGCTTATAGTCCGAAAAGTACGGTATATAAAGTTTGGGTATTCACCTTCAAAGCTCTTGAAGGACTCAAAGAGCTCAGTGAGAGCCTGTGTGGTGAGCTGTTCATGGTACTTAGAGGCCACCTGGACACAAATCTGCAGGTTCTGGCGGATGTTGGCAGACAGCATGGCCCTGAGGCACTCCAGAGAGTCCTCCACTGACAGAGAGCCAAAGAAGTTCACCAGCCACTGTGGGTGTAGGACAGAATGTTAGAAAATATAGTCAGTCATACAATATCTACAATGACGTTGATGAAAAGTTCTACAAGCATGAAAACTGAACAAGAGAGAAAGATGGGCCAAGTGTTTCACTTAATTTCACTCAGTTGGTAACTAAAGCTAACCTCTGGGTTGAGCAGGTGTGTGTGCACCACAGCACGCTTGATATCATACAGGTCTGTGTAGTGCTCCAGCGCCCTTTGCAGGAGTCCAGCCTTCTCACACAGCTGGGCGATGTGGGCACGATCGTAGTTGGTGAACATCTGGTTGCCCAGGATAGCATCAGCAACCTGCTCAGGACACAAAGCAATGGAAAAGTTAGAAATAAAATGCATCCTAGCTGGATTCCTTAGACTCCTTTAAGTAAAGTAAGCGTAGATATGTCCACCTGTGGAGCATGCATGAGGTTCATCTCAAGCAGGCGAGTCTGCAGTGGCCCTTCTGAGGGTCTGTTGTTCTTAAGGGCATCCAGGAGGAATGATGTACACTGCTGGATCAGGTTGTACTCCATGAATACATCCACAATCTGAATAAACAGACAGAGACTCAGGTGAGACCTTAAATACCATGATTGTACGTTCTGCTAAAAACCTGACGAGACTGCTTTTCATTAAAATTTTTCTTTAAAAGTTAAGTTGTACTACACAGCAGTCAACAGTACAAAACTTGTCCCTCCAACATTAGTATAACACTCCTGCCAGTCTCCTGAAGTTCTGCACCACTGACAGGATTAAACTTTAGAGATGCAAAATGATCATTTATGTGTCTTTAAGGCTTTTTCAGACCATTTTCAATAAAATTTAAAAGCTGGCTCAATATGACACATTTCCTTCCCCAAATATTGACCAAGAAAAAAGCCTCTGATGCAATGTGTTTTATTCTTACAACTCTAGTTTCCTGCCAGTACAGCACTTTTAGGCAACACCAAAAGCTGCATCAGCAGTTTTCATGTGCAGTAAAGTGTGTCTGCAGTGGCAGGAAGCAAAGGAAGTGGATTTCCTTTATACAGGCTAGCTGAGGTTCACAGATGTTTGCGTGTGTGACTCAGTCAAACACTTTGTCCTGTTTCAAGGAAAGTTTGGCTTGATTTGTTAACAGCAGACTTGAATGCATGTCAGCCACAATGCCTATTTTATTTAGAAAAGCACAGCACAAAATCAGCAATACAACCCAGAGAAGATTTTTAAACTCCAATAAATTCACCCTGGTCACTTCAATCAGAGTAAAACATAACATATAAATGATATTACGGCAGGAAACCAAACTTTATTTGTTCTCTAAAGTAGTTGTGCTCCTTTCTAAAAATCCATGTATTCTCATCAGAAACCCCTCCTTCTGCCTCTAACCTGTGTGATGTCGGCCAGTGGCTCCTCATCCTGGACCAGCATCTGAGCAAACTGCAGGCCTTGTTCTGGATTGATCCGCATCACGTTCCTGAGTAGGAAGATCCAGTCTGGGGTGTAGCCCACCTAGAAATAAAAAAAAAAAATCATTCAAAACAATATCAAGTACAAAAGCATGAAATCTACATTGCATCTAGTTATAGAGCAATTGCTTAATCAGTTAATTTAGATAAAAAAGTCCAAAAAGTTTATAAATTTTATGGAAATACAAGTCTTAGTTAAAGAATGAAACAACATTTTTTGCAAGAGAATTAAATGAAACTAAAGCCTTGCATTAGGCATCAGATAATGCTTCCTGTTTAAATTCTATTTTTTCCAGTGGAAAATAAAATTTCCTCCTTTATTGGCCAAACATTTCATTATTATGGAAACAACACATCTTTAAGAGTTCAAATCTCAGGCAGACGTACCTTCTTGGCATAGAGGACAATCTTGGGGAACTGACCAGTCTCTGCAAAGCACTGGATGACTTTATTGGGCACGTTGGCCCTCAGGTAGACACTGAGAGCCAGGGTGGGATCCACTGCCTTCACCAGGTCACCCAGTTCCTCTGAACACTCCAACTGAGACACAGGACAAGGAACATTGGCGTCTGACACAATTCAGCAATTCCAATTCAGAAAGCATTCAGTGTTATTGTTTTGCTTTTTCCTCTTTGCTTTTTTTCTCTATTTCTCTTTAGATTTTTTCTTCTCCAAACATTGAGGCAACTAAGAAACATCTAATGTACATTTTTTAGGGAAAACGTCACACATTCCTTGAACAAAAGATGTTCTCACACGATTGAAGATAATGGGCAAGTCATGTAAACAAACAGGCAGCACAGGAAGAGCTGTTTCCTGCACATGGAGGCTGAGATGGAAATCTACAGTACCTTGTCTTCCTTCAGCCACTTCTCCAGGAGCTGCTTTCGTCCCTGCTGGAGGACGGGCCTGCAGAGCTCCAGGGACTCAAACTTGTTGAGCTGGCCCTGGTCCAGAAGGATACCAAAGTACTGCAGCAAGGGGGAGGTCTGACCCGGCTGATTTGGAACGCCCTGGAAGCGACGGATGGTGTCTGGGGTTCGCAAGATACCCTGAGAAAGGAAGAGGTTAGCTGAATGTGAGAGGGGAGCTAAATGAACAAAGTAATGCAAAACAAGTGTGTGAAATAAAATACAGTCCGATACAGCAGCCTTTCACAAAATACAAACAAGAGAAATATGTATGTTCAGACAATGTGAGGGAGCTGTTGACTGACTCCCTGCTAACAGGATGAGTACCTTTGGTGCATTGGCAGCGACCTTGGCAGCCTCAGAGTAGTTACCGGCAGCAAACAGGTTGTTGAACTTGCGTGCAAAGAGCTCTTCAGCACCGGCAAGGTTGTTGCGGACAGCCAAGCGCAGAGCCAGATCTGGATTCTGGAGCACGTTGGTGATGTAGGGGATGATGTTTTCCTCTTCCACACAGACTGACAGCACCTGTGTTAAAAGGAAGAATAAAGAAAGATGCATTAGAGCAAATTACACATCAGATACAGTGTAACACTTTAATCACAGTGATAGAGTTTATCTTGCTTTTAAGCTCTTTGATTCCTTAAATCTAAAGAAAAATACCATAGTTCTGAACTTTGAATTCTACTTTCTTGTTGTCAGTTCAGTATCATCTTGAATAGCACTCTGGTGAAAGAGTTCTTGATTTTATAAAGCATGTTTATGAGGAGGTGTTACAATTATGTAAGTCAATCTACAATAAATAAACTGCCATTAATATGCTATTCATTCATAAACATTTCCTATTTATGTGCTTCCGTCATATATGAAGCATCAAGCCTAATGAAGTCAAATGAGCTACCCTCCAAGCCCCACCCCCACAATGTTTAGCGTAGCTCTGACTTGTACTTAGACCATTAAACCAGATTTATACTGGGTGCAACTGGGACTGGATTTAACAGTTTTTTATTTTGATTTAATTTCATTTTAGATGCATCTAGAAGTGGCAAAGGCAGTATGAGCTGAATGTTACTGAGGGCAACAGCATTAAACTCAATTAAACGCTGTCTGGCCTTGGGTTGTGGCTGCTGAATGCAAGTACATTTGTGGGTCAGTGTAACGCACCGCTTTTGTGAGCAGTCTGGCTCAGAGTCTGGAGAAAGGAAAATGAGTTGAATGAAAGGAGCAGGATGAAGGAAAGGGGAGGGGGGCAAAGGAGAAAGACAGCCTGTGTTGGCCCCTCTACAAACAAGCCCAGCAGGTCAGTGCCCCCGCTTTTAACATGGGTGACTAGACCTCATTCTTCCTGTCACTAAAGCAGAGTCGCCTTCTCACTACAACATGGGTGGACTAATTGGAGGTAGCTGAAATAATAAGCAGACAGAGACAAGGAGTAAAATAGGTCTATTAGTGGTGATTCTGTGTTTTGCTAAGTATGTAGGTGTGGTCAGGGGGGAGGAAACAACATCTGAAAGAAATGTAGAGGCTAAAAATAACATCAGGAATGGTAACATACAGGGTCATGGGAGTGAAACATGCCACATTACAGTAATCCTTTGGACAAGTAGGCTGAATTTTCAGTAAACTTTAGCAACATCCACTGAAATACAATTTAAGCACAATGATCCAAGACTAATGGAAAAAAAGAAACTTTGCCAGAACAACTAGAGAGCATCAAGCTTCAGATGACACATGAGCTGTTGTATCAAGTGATGTTCTGGCCCAGACACAAACACAAACACAGCATAGTGAAACAGACATCACAGGTCTCTGCCTTGCTGATGACGTGGCAGATAAGGTGGAGATTGTGATTGGATAAAAGACCTGGCACTAAGAGGATTGAGAGCACCAGGCTGTGCCTCCCACTTCACATCATGTGCTGAAAGTTGGTGGGCCCTGTTTTCCCTCTGTCTCTGTTGCTTTCTCTCCTTTCTTTGCCCACTCTGTCCATGTCTGGTGTATGTGCAGCAGTTCTGTGCTACATCACTGTGTCAGTTCAAGCCAGGTCTGGCACAGAACTACTGCCAAATCTGACTCACAGTATCAGAGATCAGGCCCTGCTAAGTCCACAGCTTTCAACAAAAACTTGATGACAACTACTAGGACCAGTTTAGGCAGTGTGGAGGCAATAATACTGGAGGTACTAGGCACTAACTTGTCAAGTTTGGAAGGTTTATGTTCACATTGCTACCTTTTTTTCATGTCTATACATGGCACCTTGCCTTAGAATTAGTTTGTAGCTGTATTGAATTTTTATAACCAAGGTGATGAGACAGTTAACCCTAAGGTTAATCAACATTTAGTTCTCTAATGACTTTTTATCTATGCAATTCCACGCACCGGATGGTCACTGAAAGAAAGAGTGAACCACATTTTTTCAGAGAGATATTTTTTCCTTTATTTGCTTAGTATTTACTTTAACCCAAGTACTGTAATACTATACCATAATACCTATTCAACTACAATGTGTCTTCAACTCAGAACTATGACTATATCATCATGAAATAATTCTGTGTTAAGCCAACAGTTACTCTTTTTTATTTATTTACTGTTGTGATTGTCCAGCCCCACCAGAGATAAAATCTTTCCACTGTCTTAGATATAAAGTTGTTTCTGAGTTTCCAATCATAGTTAACTTTTCCTTTATATAAGTCTTTATGCTGCTTGTTGACCAAAGCCAGCAGTGGATTTCAAAGAAATTTATGGTGAAGCATTATAGTAATGTATTATTCAGTATTAGGTTACCAGCATTGTTGGTAACCAACCCACTCCACTGGAGGCACTGAGAAGCATAGACAGTGGCCTATTATCTCTTAGATCACTGCCTCTGTGTACGTGTTTGTGTGTGAGAAATGCGTACACACACATACGCACTTCACTGCTCCGGTATACAGCAAGATCTGTCACTGCCTCAGATCAACTTTCCTCTCTTCACTCAATTATTCATATGGTGTGTGGCCTGGCTGGAACATTATTCATCAGCTGGCTGGATCCAGTTCTCCTCTCTGGTTCAGCTTTACAAAAGCAGTAAGACACAACCCTCTCCCCTCTCTCTGTGTGAAACTCTACACCTTGGATTATTTATAATGACTCCTGGCAAAGTCTGAGCTTGCCTGATGACGACAGACAAGGAGTTGTTGTTATTACCGCCTGCAACAGCTGAAGCTGATGTTATGCTTACATTCGCTGACCTTTGTCAGATTTGCTGGGCATATGATTGCTGACAACATAAGGGGTAAATAAAACAGACCGGAATCTGCTTTGGCTATGTGATGCAAGTTAGGGAGGATATTTAGTTGCATCGGAAAAATTCATTTTGACATTGCAAAGACTGAGCGGCCATGCTACACATACAGTTTAGAAACATCCAGCTTGATTTCCTTTAAGCACTAGCTGACATTCTTACCTGTCCCTTCCTGTTGACCCCAATGATGCCTGAGGTTGCCTCATGTTGAGCAGTAACAAAGATGGTCTCTCCACTGATGCGGTTCATGTAGATGCAGGTCCCTGTCTCCAAGTCATACAGGTGAATATAGCCATATTTGGTAATAAGGAAAACCACGTCTTGCTTTGAGCTTATCTGTAAAAAAAAAAAAAAAAAAAAAAGATGAAATATTCTGTCTGTAAATCTGATTAAGTTTAAAAAGCTAACTGATTTTACTTTGGATGCTGAGCCCAGCCAAAGTCAAATCCTTTTATTAAATTCTTTTCCAAACAAGGTAAAAAAAAAATAATAATTATAAAAAATAAATAAATAAAAAATTTAATATTATTAGATTGAAGTAAAATTTTCAGTCTATGAGAGTGATATTGGTTAATTCAGCTTGCCTTCAGGTAGAGAGCATTCTTAAAATTTGCTATCAGCTTTATCTATAGCATGCTCTATTGGCATATCAATCAATTCATCTGATAAAAACAGCCGTGCTGATAAGATATCTACAGACATACAGTATATGCATTGGAGAAGCAGTGAGTTAAATAATGTGGGTTCCATACACGGGATGAGGATCTGGCTACTCTACATGGGGTTGTGTCTTTTTAATTTAAATCAATGACACATTGGTTCAGATTTGTTCAAACTTGATGTTTGAAAAAGTGACATTCCCAGTCTGAGCCAGGGCCACACCTGCATGGCCACAGGGAAGTCGTTCTGGGCCTCTGGAGGGAAGAACACATCCACTGCTTTCTTTGGAAATGGCTGGTTGCCAGTTGGTGGGGTTCCCACTTCAATGATGTGCAACTGCGCCAATAAAAGAGAAAACACAAGTGAGAGACACACTCAGGGAGGATTTGCAACAAGAATGCTAATGATATTGAAATTGGTTTCCCTAAATATGTTATTAACACTAGTCACCTTTCCTCCTGCCTGGCCTCTGACGGCGAAGCAGAACAAAGTGGACTCCTCTGAATTCCCCTCCATCTTAAACTGGGCGAAGCTGGCGGCGTGGCCTTCAATGGGCTGGGAAACCTTTCTGTCAACAGAGTAGAGCTGCATCGCTCCCACCACTCGATTTTGCTGAAATAAAGCAAAATACTTCAAATTAAACAAAGCTGCTGTTTATCTTATGGCTGCTCTGAACGCAAACAGGCTATTTATTGTAAATCCTCTGTGTTGAAGACGTGTTTCAAATGTTAAATTCACTAAATGTGTTTGGTAGTTAACTGAGAGGACATAATTACCTGAGCTGAGATGCCAATGAGCAGGAGCCATTTCTGCTTGGCATCAGTGCGGTAGTTTATGATCTGGCAGCCTGCCAAGCTGGAGTGACGGTCAAAGATTTTTACAGGCTGTGAGTCACCCTCCATGCTCCAGTGGTAGACGGCATTGTCAGTCACCAGTGCAACTGTGTTAAGGGAGATCCACTTCCAGAAGGTAACATCGTCCGTCATGGTGTGCGCCTTCATCTTGCTCTTCATCTCAATGTTAAAGATCTGCAGGGTTTTGGCAGCTAAAGAGGGGAGAAAGGGGGCAGGAGCCAGGCCCCAGAAAACTGTTAAAGTATCTGACTGAAGTGAGTCCACACATGCACTTACATTCATAGGAAAAGATTCGCACCAAATTTCAACAGAAAAGGGAGATTTTAATTTGAAATATTGGTAGTCATGGCAGAGATTTCAACAAGCAACGATGCCATGACTGACAGAAAGTGAAAGCCATACATGCTGTAGTCAGAAACTGCATTGTATGTGAAACGTAGCGGAAAAACTAGAATAAAATGGAGGAAGTGACTTAAATTTGTGCCTCCAGAGAGGGTACAGTAAGTGTCATTTATGTGCACTTTTATGCAAGTGTATTTCTCTGTTCTTCACTCTTTAGGTATAATCTGAATTGATATGCCAATAAGAAAAAATAACTGGGGAGGCGCAGAATGCCAGATGCATGTAGTGTTATATGTAAATAGACAAGTGAAGAGTAAGAGGAAAAGTTATTTTTCATGTGCAATAACTTCAATTATCCAGTGAGCTCAATTAACAGACAACATTGGTCCCATGTGCTCATAATCTGTGAGAGTGTGAACGACCGAATACATGCATACGTCTTTCTTCTCAGTATAAATTAAGAATATAGAATATTTAACACATGAATTTCACTAAACTGAGAGATTATTTATTATAGTACTTAGTGTATGTAATGTAAAGTTATGTTCCACTACATAGCCCACCCAATCAAATGAACAGCCTTCATAAAGAGAAACAAAGTAGACAGAGGGTGGAAGCAAGAAACAACTCACAAAAAAGGCAAACACACCTGCATCTGAGTTAAATATATAGTGAAATACAACAGTTAAAGAGATACATAGAGACACAATTAAGAGAAATGGTCAACCAATTAAGAGTTGCAGGAACAGTTTCTAATAATTGTTATTGTTGAGGTTATAGTTGAGGTTTAATATATTTTTGTCCTGATAAGAGAGCAGAAACTAAATGTTCAAAAAAGGTTCACTCACCTGTATTTTTTGTTTATTAGTCTGGGTTAATTAAGTGAGCTAAAGCTTTATTAAGAAGCAGTGTGACTTCCTTGTTTGCTCATTATTTAGTACTTATTTTCAAAGTAAGAAAAGAAAGACCAATGCGTTAGCACAACCGTCAAGATCACTTTGCCATCACTGAACCATGGGATCAGAATTCAATAAGCAGTATGGTGAATGGCCCACTTGCAACAGCCAAATTTCGAAGAGCAAGCAAAAAGGAATATTAATGAATCACGATAAGCTGTCAGAGGTGTGTGCGCATTGGGTCCGTCCTTCAGACATGGTTACATGAAAAGATTAAAGCTCAATACTGAGTCACATGACATGGTCGGCTGAGACGTATCATTATGGTTGACTGAGCAGGGACGACAGTGGGGGTAGAAAGAGAGAGGAAGGGTCGAAGATGACCCTACGCTGTGTGATTACTGAGAAACAGACAGGTAATACAACTTAACAAAAAAATAATACTCAGTTGCACTTTCTTCTATTTTTTTCTAGTTTGTTTTTTCAAAGGAAAGCCTTTCTGGGCTGTCTGGATCAATAAGGATGCGCATTACTGCAAACCGTGTGATCAGTGTCTTCCTCTTTGCAACATTAAGGCAACAACTTTGACATGTATTTTAAAAAGGCTTTAAACTATTTGCTTCTCCTAAAAGGGTAGCATAATGAACATGTTTGTGTGTCACATGTCTATCAGCACTGAGCCAGCCAGAGATCTATAAACGTTCAGCAAATGATTTTATTACTGCACATTTTACCTTGTCATCAGGAAGGAGGACAGTCACCAGAGGAAGTTTGTTTAAATTTAACAAACAACAAACATTTTCTTTTTTCAACACTCCAGTATCAGTACAACAAAAATAATGGTTTGTACAAGCAATACCTTCAAGCCTGGTTTATGTTCACACAACTTAACAAGTTATATAAGCTAGGTTAAATAATTTATAATGTCAATGAAGTCATTTTCAAGGACCCTTGAAGTTTGAAGGCCTTTTCTTTCTTTTTTTTAATAGATGGATGGTGACAGGGTCAAGAGCTGAACATAGAGAGATGGACAGAAAAAGCTGCTGGGGTCTTTAAACCACTTTCACACCCTGACAAGCTAACCTCAAAGGTTGTCGTCTAAAGGCTTTTGACCTCAGGGACTTCTCATCAGGGACTATTGTTTCATCAAAACGTGAAATGAATTCAATTCAGCTATCAGATATCCTACACAGGTAAAAAGCTGCCATTACTGAGTACAAAGTCATTGATAGTTGGAGCAACAGTTTTTGGTGTAGAGAACCATGAGTCTGTCAAAAGAGGCTAAATGAATGAACATTAATTTTTAAAAATTAAACACAGCTGAAAAAAAAAAGTGGAACTATTGGTTTGTGCAATTATCACTTCATATGTGTGGAATAAGACATGAATTTCAAATGAAAATTGAGAAGAAATGTGAATTAAAATGAAATCATTTTACCCACAGTATTATCACATGTAAAACAGGTCCTAAATCACTTATACATGTAATAAAAATGATGGAATGCCAGCAAGCTGTAAGTCTGTGAAAGCTAAATCCTGTTTATGAAGAAATAGTTTACTGGGCCTGATGTGGAAGAAGATCATGGTAATTATCCATAAATGGGAAAACAAAAAATAAAAGAATAGGTTATCAATTTAAGTAGGCCCCCACTCCCAATGGAACACAACAGTAGGCAGGTTCATGTGAGCTGTCACCTATAGATGTATATCTATACATAATGATTTAGCATGTATGCATTTTATTTTATTTTATAGAGAGGACATGACTGATTACTTTAATGAATGATAATACTATAAATTCTCTCTTGAAAACAGGATTTTACTTTCACAACAAAGTAGTTAAATTTCAACTCACCGTCTGCAAACACATAAGAAAGCAGTAAGGAAAATAAAAAAGAGACAAAACAAAAACAAAGACAAAAACAAAAACAACAAAAAAGTCAAAGCAATCATGGATGCTGGACGAAAAGAATTAAAAATATGCTACTTTGAATAATTACAGGACAAAAAAACTTCTACACAGCGAAAAACTAAAGTAGCTGGATGTGCATGAACATAAATAGATGAAATAATTTATAAATACTTAAATACTTAATTATTAAAAGGATAATATCTCTATATTAAAAAAACATGCTGAACTGAATGCTGCACATACAGCACTTAAGTAAAATTACATAGTTCCTTCGTTCTTTTCTCTGGCAATTTCAACACTAACTTGGGGAAATGCAGCCTCTGCAGTACCAAAATGGTCTTACCTTTCAGTGCAATGACCTTGCTGGCTGGATTCATGATGGCGCTGTCTGCTGAGATGGGCCTGCGGATAGGTGTATTGGGGTCTGCCATATCAATGATTACCACCTGAGTCTGCTCGCCCACCTTCTCCCGGATACAGATGAACTTATCCGACTCCATGGTTAGGGTGCTGAAGCCTATGTTGGCCGGATTGATCCCTAAGTTTTGGAGCTAAGAGGCAAAAGACAAAAGTGGGCTGCCTGTTAGGTTGAACAGACAAAGACTGCAAGAGCTAACAGTTAAATTAAATCTTACAGTTAAATAAAATCATAAATAATTGAATAAAACATAGTTAGCGTTCCAGAAGCAACAACAACATTACTGAGCAATGAAGATTATTGAACATGATTGAAAAAAAGTTCATTTTCAATTTCAATTTTAATTTCTTTGTGCTGACCAAAACAACAACAGAAACAGTGTGCAATAAGAAGGCTTAGACTCTCAGCTCAGCTGCTGAGGGCTACCACAGCCAGCCGATGAGGTCACTGTGCCTGAAACTGAGCAGCAGCTCTTTGGATACACAGAGCTGTGGAGTGCATGCAACAGTAAGAGTGCTGGACTGGGTGGAGGGCTAATCCAAAGCCAAGTTCTCAGAGCACTAGAACACACAGGAAACCTCAACCATATTACACAACTCTGTAGTCTCACTGCAATCTGACAACAAGAAGCTTATTTATGTCCAATTTCTTGCAATGTATTGCATAAGGTTAAGATGCAGTTTGTCCTGACTAGCACTCTGGCTACAACAAAACAATTCTGCCATAACACACCCCCACCACTAATAGTCTAAAAACTACAAGTCCCACATTCCATAAGCTGCAAAGCCCCAATCACAGTAGAGTTTTCTGTGATGATACAGCCATTATCAAGTGAAAAAAAAGGTGAACTGCATTGAAAAAAAGAATGATCAACTGCATTGACCCAACATCAGACCACTTGTCTCTCAGTCTGGCCATTCACTGAAGCTGACAGCAGTGCACTGGCTGGACTACTTGTGCTTTGTGTTTCTTTTTGGTGGTATTTTTGCAAAAGCTACCTGGTTGCAGTGACTCCAAAGGGTCATGAAGTAAAAAACTTGGCTCTTTTGTAGGGTTGACTGTATTACAACTAAAACTATTATCTTGCACTCAGAGCGGCAACCTTTAAAGTACTATTTTGAAAAAAGGAGTTGAATCTTCTTTTGTGGATTGCTGGCTGACTCAAAAGTGTGCCATATGCTACCAAATTAATGAGTGTCTCCTGTTACATGCATGCACACACCAACACTACAACACAAAACTGTCCCTTGGACATTTTTACACCATCCTTCTACATTTCTTTTGTGTGCTCATAATTGTTTCATTTAGGAAGACATGTGCTCCTGGGGGGAAAAAAGTTAGCCTGACATCCAGCAACACGAAAAAGACCACAGTTTAGAAGTGTTGCCTCAGTTTCTCTGACTTACAGGTGTCCCAGCAGGGCGAACATCATATGAGACATTATTAGGTTTGACCTACATAAAAACAAAAGTCTGAGGTTGTAGGTGATGAGCTTTACAGCACAAAAAAGCAGCAATCTTTGCAGCCCAACTTACTGCCAAGATTGGAAACAAAGCATCCTGCACACCATGCACAAAACCTGATGAGGCATTACCTACTGGTGCAGATGCCAAAACAACTCTGGGCTGGAGTATCATCACTATGATATGACTATAAAAAATATGTATCATGGTTGTAATTCTAAAATGAAGCTACGAACAAGCAAGTTTTGACATTAACATTGAAATAACTAAACACAATCAATGCAGAAACAGAAGTCAATGTCTTCCTGCTACAAGTAACAAATGTCAATGCTGCTGTAAAGTCAACCTGAAGGAAATGAAACTACCAAGAACATTTCATTTTATACACAAAGTTTTGCTGCAGCAACTTCCTCTTCTTTCACAATCTGTCCACGATACACTGATGTCTTAGGAATATTTTATAATTAACTTAAACTATCATTTCCTGATCAAATTTAAGACACAGTGGATTTGTTAATAAATCTAATAGAAATGACCACATTAAATTGTTTCTATGCACTGAAACATGACCATACCTTGAACATTTTTGCACAAATAAATTAATAAATAAAATTGGTAACAATACAACTCTGACTTTTGCAAAATTTTGCAGTCATCAAGGATTTGTCCTAATATTTAGTTGCTAGAAAAATGTCTTCAGATATTTTTCCCTTCCTAACAAGGAATTATCCACTTATTTAAAATTAGCATTAGGTAGTGTGCATAGTCTCGGAGGCAGAATTCTAAACTGTGACAAGTCCTCACTCTAGTAGAAAAACTGTACTCTGTATTCTAATAACAAAATTATTATTAACTTCTTTAGTCTACCAGCCACAAAAGTTAGCAGATCCATGAGTTGTGGCCCCCTAATTTCATCTTTCAAATATTAAAAATAGTTTAACACAGATTGGGTTTCAGCAAGAGCCTACTAGGCTTGCCAGCCATAATATATCCATGTTTGGTGATGGGTGTTCATTGCAAGGCTTTGTCAGTGATATGATCTGGCTCTGCTCCCAACTGTTTGCTTAAGTTGAGTCCTAATCAGCCACCAAAAACCACAGTTCCAGGGATTGCTTAACAAAATCAGAGCACCTTTTATCAATGACAGGACACACCCTGCCCTCAGTCCTCTCCCACTCACATTCTTTTACTAGTGTGTAACCTGGTTCCCTCTATATGACATTGAAATATATGACCTTCTAGAAAAATGTTACTACTAGCTATGAGGAAAGAGCAAGCCATCACCACTGTGGACGGTGACATCATATAGTAACGTCACCACTACTTTCATGCCCCTTATCACTCCCTTTGTCTGGTGGGGAAGCCTTGTTTAACAAGACAATATTTACTCAATCACTAGACAAAGAAAACGTCCCACAGAGAGAAAATCTGTATAATTTAGTTACAGAATAAACCAG
Organism: Acanthurus lineatus; assembly: GCA_029814665.1. Lineage (NCBI taxonomy): Eukaryota > Metazoa > Chordata > Actinopteri > Acanthuriformes > Acanthuridae > Acanthurus > Acanthurus lineatus. The sequence goes on along the minus strand of JAPZDV010000006.1, from coordinate 4,229,526 downwards.
CTTTCAGTAATACTTGTGATACTTAAGATTTTAAAATGCCATCTTCCTTGAAATGGACTTACTAAACATGAGCTCAAAACAAAAGCACATTCTTTTTGTATCACAGCATTGGAAGATCCCAGTGAAGTGGGTATAAAATCTAAGACTGTGAATGATCTGTTTAACTTTCTTTAAATTGCCACTACAATCTCTGTAAACCAGACTGAGGTATGCCTATGTATTAAGCAGAAGAGGAGTTTATCCTCTATTATTACACAATAGTTTTCTAGACAGATTTATGTGCACTCTCTAACTCTCTCCCTTTACCATCTGTCATCTATTCTGGGATCAGCAGGAAGCCCTTTCATTCACAATGAAAAAGCACTCCTTAAACAGGAAAGACCGGCAGGGCTGAATATGGTACCTCTGTCCCTTGGAATAAAGAACAGCAAACAGACAGATGTTGTACTGCTGTGAGGTGGACCACACCAGTTTTGTCTGTCGACCTGGTTTGCTGTGGAAACGTTATAGTAAAACACTCTTGTGGGCTAACACTTCAGTGACATCAATGAGCAGGAATTTGGGTAAAAGCAGGTCAAACCAGTGGAGCTACAACCAGTGTGGAAAATCATTCAGTCATTTAGTCTAGTTTGCCCTGGCCCAGGTGTTGCTGCTTTTAGCTCTTAGCATAGGTTTTGATGAGCCCAACCGAACCACTATGAACCAATGAACTGATAATTAACAGTGGATTAGCAAAAAAAAAAAATTCTTGACAACTGCTATATTGATATATTGTTATACTGTGACAGAGCACAAGTTTTTTCTTTTGTTGGTTTTAAAGAATGCATCACAGTAACTTGATATAATTTTCTGAACTTCCATAATCATTCTTTTCTCGCTTTTTTCTAATATTTGCTCACCTGATCATTATATCCACATCTCTGATTATTATTTAACAAAAATCTCATCATGTTAATATTTTGTGAAAGCACGAATATTAGTCCTAGCAACCCTGCTTCATTATCAGTACAGAGGTGATACTGGTAAATAATACTGTGAACATGGATTTTGTCTATGCTGCTGAGCCCTATCATGATATGTCAGATATAAGTTTAACTTGCAATTGAACACTGGCCCACTCTGTAGAAACTTCCAATTTTACAGTGTATTGCTTCAAAATACCTAGACAAAATTTTTGGTCCATACCACCCTGCCCTATATCTAATGCTATGAAATAAGAAGGCAAATATATGGTTAATTTGCTGACAGAGAAAAAAAATAGTCAGAAAGTATCAGGATCATTTTACATGAGTACCTGAGGGCTGGCGTGATGCAGCTATGCCAGCAAGACACACTTCTGCTGAGTCTTGCTCCTTTCATCTTAACTGAGTTGTGCCAATTTTGTCCAAATTACCAAATACATAAAAAGAAGTCTGTCAGCTAGGTACTCAGAAGTTATCAAGGCAGTGTCAGGAAATGAGTATCATTTATTGGTAACTCAGGATGTTTTACTGAAGATTTATTGCAGTTACACCAATCACTTAAGTTCATGTGTTGATCTATTACTGCTTGCAGGAATGATCTGACATACAGTATGCTACAACTACTGATAAGGATTGTTCTAGCTGACACTTTTGTATAACATGTTATCAGTTTATATAATGAAATTTAAAAAGTCCATGAGAGATAACTCTAACACAGTTATCACACTGCTGAATGTACAAGTGGAATAAATACACACTTCACGATAACTTGCCACGAGAAAAAGTACAGTGGCCAAGCATGAAAACACTATGCAAACCCTGTTGCAAGTCACTGATGACTGAGTTTGATAAATCTTCACTCTGATGGTAAAGGAAGAGCTCGTATCACAGGGCAGGATCCCTTTGTTATAATCAGCTCCATATACAATGCAAGCGTACTGGAGAAAAAAACCCCACACCATTAGTCCAGGAAAGTGCCATCCTTTGATCAGGAAATGAGAACTAATGGCAATATGAGGCAGCAAACCCCCAATGGATTTCAATGACATATATTTTAAGTAGGGCCTAGGGATAATCTGGGCCTATGCAAGTAAGTATTGAATAAAACTGATCTCACTGCAGCACTTCAGTGTTTCTTGTTCATGCTGTGACTACAACACATTCAAAGTTAGAAGTCTACAATAGAGCTATATTAGCAACTGTCCAGATATATTACCAGAGACAATGTTTTGTAGTGTTAAAAATCATTTCAGGGGACTGAAACCCAGTACTTCAATTTGAATGTGAAAATATTAACTTGGCGTACATTTTTCAACATCTCTCTATTTCATATTAGCATGATGACCTTTGAAAAGTTTACTGCAATTGCTGCAATTCATCAGGCATACATTTGATACTGGTCCAAAATCATCATTCTTCATGACATTCTTACCCAGTATAAAAACACTGATTAATAATGCTGCACTAGTGAGGATGTTTTAGTACTAATTTGAGCTGATCTATGAGCAGGATGACTGTTCCCTAGATGACATTGCTCTCTAATAAGGAAGGTGATTTAAACTGAGTAATTTCCCATGCTTATTGACAGCTCTTTATTATTATAGGGACTCCACTTGAGTAGCTTTGCATGACACACAGTTAAAAATATTCTCTATTTTTCTAATACTAGCTCTTCATGCAGTTCCTCAGTTAATCCTCTGTCTGAAACAAGCAGTTTTAGCTCTTGCCTTTTCAAGCCCCGTCTCTCTACCCCTTTCTTTTTGGTCTTGTGGAAGCTTACAGAAAGGCAGCTCTGAAGATAATCCCTGGTACTCATGCTTTATGGCCCCATAATACACAAAGTAAGATGAGGATGTAGGTAACTTTATCAGCAGAAGTCTACCTTTCTGTTTTCATGCACCACTGAGCAAATTTCTTAGGAATAAACAAGGACCCACATCTGACACTGCATATGGTTCTTCTTATACATAAATGGGAGCATTCAGTGCTTCTGAGCATCATGTCAGTCTTTTGCCAGTGAGCTTGACAGCTTAACAAAAAGGGAATTTAATGAGTTTGACCCAATTATTTATGTAGAAAAAAAAACACAGTCACTTCAAACACTGACTTTGGTAAAATTATCATACCCTACTGATATCATTTTGTTTCGTTTCTCAGACCAAAAACTGAACTTTGAATATCAGTAATTATTGAGTTTTAAACCGAAAGCACACACCCTGTAGATGTTACAGATGCATCAAAGTTTGTTACTGTGTCTAGAGAAAATAACCAAAAATGGCAAGTTCATGGCAAGTTGTAAACAAGTTCTCATGAAAGTAAAACTTTTTTAAGAGAGCTAGTATTTAGAGCAGTGTGAAGCCTAAGCTTTTTGCACAGAGATTACTTTTACATACTTAAACTTCAATATTTAAAATTCATAAAATAACCCCCGGCACTCTAAATTTATATATGACAGAAAATAAGGCCAAGCATAATAATTTCTTTTTGAAAGCCATAGAATTGTGCTGATGCTTCCACGGATTTTCACAGAGATAAGCAGTCAGTCAGTACATTTAAACTATTTCTAATGACACCAAGGGGGACCCATCTGTTGATTTAACCTGTATGCTCTTCCTTCAATGGAAAGCAGCATCTTGCTCAGCAGAAAAAAGCCCTGTACATGTCCTGCTCATGTAAAGTTCAAGGCAGGGTAGGGAAGGATGTGCTATGTAATGTGCTGAGGCTTGCAGCACTTCACTGCAGTGCTACACAACAGGAAACCAGGGTCCCATTGTCTACCAGGACTGAAACAACAGGCCTGCCCAGTTCTGCCTCCTCCACTACCATGTGACACTGGAAGGGGACATGTGATCAGCTCATTGGTGAAGAGCAAGAGAGCTGCCTTACTGTTTGATAAGAGGTGGTGGGGAGTGGGGGTCAAAGGAAGGAATGCATGTGTTTCTGGACCTCATCCATCTCCACTTCAGGCCAGTTCTGCTGAGGTGGATTTGGGACTGCAGTTTTCCTTTTCTCCCAAATGCATGCTTTATCTTACATTCATACACTGCTGCAGAATGTCAAGTGTTCAGCAGATCTGTATCCTCAACAGCCTGTCACGAGATATCAGCTGGTTTGTTACTAGCATAGTTCAAAGTGCAACATTTAAACCTTGCAGGCGATATTTAAAGAGCACGACATGCCCTTTCCACCTTGTAAAACTGTAGTAACTAGTGCTGTCAATCCTTTTGTACAAATACAATTGAATTTAATTTCTTTATATTTTTAATTATTTAAAATGATTTTTTCCTTTTTTAAGTTTTATATATATACCCTTATAAGTATTCAATATGTACCTCAACACAGGGTTATGCATAACCAAAGCCATTATCAGCATATGGTTGTTATAAGTCCACTATAAGAAAATTAAACATTACTGATAAAGATTTGATATTACCAAGAGGTGACAGCTCTCCTGCCAAGTGATATTTGAATTTAGCCACATATTGGATAATATTAAGCTGTTAAACAGCACGAGAGAGAGATCAGAATAGAGATAGTTTTGGCCTGCTTTAGCTGCAGTTGCTTGGACTTTTGAGTGCCTAGCATGACATGTTGTAATGATAGCATTGGAAGTGCCCTTGGGTTGTTTGTTGTCACATGACATATCATTTGGACCTTTAATATTCTCTGGTCTAGTTCAGCTAAAAAACATAGAATCCGTCAGCATGTTAGTGTTTTTTAATTCACTACCAAACCTATGTTTTACAAGCACTAACATTGTCTTCACTTAAGTTGTTTCCAAAATTTTTTATTATTTATTATTATTGTACCTGACCAAACATGAAAAACTTTTTTCCTCAAATCATTGTTCTAGAAAACTTTGTCAAACATGCTGATGACTTTCTTTAATAACAAAACAGTGTTGCTGCACAATTAAACTTGTATGTCCTCCATCTTCAAAAACTCAAACAGCATTTAAGGGCATTTTTTTTAGCTGCTAGGGTCTTTCATAGTTGCCTGATTTTATTCACTGGTTATGATAGAATCTTATTCACAAATTTGACTGTTGAGTATAGTTTGCCCAGGTGGTATACACTCCTAATGAATGTTTGCAGTGGATGGACAGGGTCATAATTTTGGTTAAGTAAAATGTTTGCATAACTGTTAGGAAGAAAAGCCTAAACGTCAAAGTAATTGCAAGGTGTTCTAGGCAGACCCTCTAAAAATGTGGACTACATCTATCCTTAGTGGCTGTTTTGAAATACATTTAGCCAGAAGAGTTAACCAATGACATGTTTAATAAACACAACAGATTACTGTGTGGGCTTACAAAATATCCATGTATGCAGAGAAATGTAATAACAGCAACATGTCATCATGGACTCATATATAAAACACAGTGCTGAATTAACACATTATTTGATAAACTGAGTTTTTTTGTCTTTTCCCTTCACAAATAATCAACACTGCCTAGTTGGCACTTGAAAGGAAACCTGGCTGGTCAAACCCTGCTTATTAAATACTAAACATAATGACAACAGGGTTCCCATACCTGGAACCATCTCCCAGGTAGGGATAATACTGCAGACCAGTTTTAAAATAATGCTGGTTGTTAATTGGTCAGCTCCTGAACAGTAGGTGCTGCTATGGGTGTTTGAATTCTATTATTTATTCTTTTAATGATACATATTTTCAGTTTGCTAGGATAACTGCATGAGTGAAGTATATGACCTAAGCCTTTATACTATATGACCTTCAGTAAAAAGTATTTTCCTTGACACTCTTGCAATTTTAGTTATTTAATGGGAGTCTACACTACAAATGGATGATATATAAAAATGCAAGCCATGCAAGTTGATCGGATGACAGATGACACACCATTGCAAAGTTTGAGTGGGAGGAAGGGAGACAGAGAGAGTGCAGACCAATGCTAATGCAATACTTACATGCAGTCAAACCAAATGCTTGGTTGACTATGTGAATTATCTTCATACAAATTAAAATCTTAAGAAAGATGACAATGTGAGAATCATTTGCATACTGTATTGGATGCAAACAAATTATTTATTAGCATAACCTTAGTTTCAACAGACTGGGTCATTCTCATTCATGAAACAACAAGGCCACTATAATAAACTTATCAGAGCAGTCTATTCAGGGTTTTACTGTCTGAAAGTAAAGTTTTTGTTTAATTTACTGCAACTTTTATGTACAAAGCAAATTTTAAAAAAGTGGACTGTTGAAAATCTTGTTTGTAAGTCTTATATACAGGGGTGATCAAAATATGAACCTGCTTTTCTGAGCCTGCATGCTTTCATAGATGTGCAAAAAAATGACAGCAACAAGCAGAACCAAAAGCTGATGTCAGGTCAGTCTATTGCAACAAAAACATAGGAGACTTTCTCTTCTGTTCGCTGGGTGCTCCTCTACAGTGATATGAAAGACAACAAGATCAATAAACATAGTGCTCAGGGAAAAAAACAACCAGAAAAAGGCCAGTGCAAAAAAGTAAATACATTTGTTATTATTTGGCTAACTGTGACAATTTATTCTGAGAGATTTTAGGTCAAATCATCTATTTCTAACACTCTACATGATCTGCTCAAGTGATGTATGCTGTGAAACATGCATGAAACAGCATATGCAGGTCATGCATTAATAATATGTGCGGGAGTTCCCTTGGGAGTTGATTAGTCACACAAGATGACCTTGTGCCTTGCCAAAGACACAAATCAGAGAAAACACACTTGAGTCTGAAATGTCAAATCACTGATAACTACAACGAGGCACACTTAAAACTGGAATAAAATGCAACAAGTTTTTGTATCGTTGCGCAATAACTGCATGAAAAAGTACAACATATCAGCAAGTATGAATGACAAGTAGCACATGAATCATACTGGTTACTGAAATGAAATATTTGTATTAAATTCAAAATCTTCCAGTCATTTTACTGAAAAAATGAGGTGTCAAAGCATAAATGTACAATCCTGTCCCTTTGCTGCATTTAAAATGTTAGTTTAACTTTAACACATAGTACCCATAAGTAATTAACATTTCTTTACTGCTCCCTCTTTTCACTCCCACTCATGTAATCCAGAAGGCCTAACAAAGGAGTCAAAAATACATCCATAATAATTTCACTGTAACTACATTAACAAAAGGCATTGCATGGCTTTGTGAAGCTCAGTCACCATAAAATCTTGTGAAAGACCCATTAACTTTTAACTTTTAATTAACTACTATTAAGCTATGTGACACAGTAAGATTACAATGGGATTTTGCAGAAATTTCTGGAGAATTCCAAAATGTCCTATGTTATAACATCAAGAGTGAACAAAAAAGACGTGATCTTTCCTAAGGACAGCATAGATCTACTGTAAACAAGAAGAGAATCAAACTCAACTTACTAGACTATTTTTAAAAGATCTGTAAAAGTGACCAAGTGTTCTAGTAGCAGGAAAAGATAGCAATAAGAGGAGGCCTAAATTCAAATATTCACTGTGTTCAACTCTCATTGAACGAGACGGTGAGCATCAGAATCAACTCCCATAGTACTGACCATGACCTATGACCTCTCTTCAGGAATCAGTGTAAAAGCACTGTTATCATTACTAATTATACAGCATGGACAGAGCCTCTTGTAAATTAATTAAATCAGAAAAACAACGAGAAAAAAAGTTGAGCATTTAGGACTCAGTTAACAGCCTCATAATGCTTTGAGGTTCAAAGTTTTTTGTTTTCAAACTAGTCTAGAAGACAATTCTTCTTTTCTTGATTGATTTTCTTAATGCCAAGAGCTACAAAGATCACATTTTCCAATTTAAACTTGACTAAAACAACAAAAGTCTGTATAATTTAGTCATGTATTCTTAAAAGTCAGCACTACAGACTGAATCAATAAGCTTTAGATAGCAATGAATGTTTCCACTTCCTCAACCTGACTGACTGGCAGTTGTATTGTGGTCATAGTGAAGGTGTGGCCATTTAAACCAAGAAGCAAGCACAGTTCAGATAATGCCTAGCGCTGCATAATCAAATCGAACACCTGCTTGACCAGTACAACAAAAATGTGTAATGCCAGCTTTATTAACCCCATATCAAAGAGTGAGTTTACCTCACAGACAATGCAAAAAGACTTCAGCAGAAACAGAAGTCATTCTCAGTGAAGCCTTGAGCTTCAGCCAAGTTTGGCAAAGTCATTCGAGCAGTCGTATAGCTATCTGACAAGCCAACACACCACATGACCTTTTCTACAACGAGCCAGCGTGATGTCCTCCTGAGGTAGGGTCATCACTGTCAAAGTTATACTACGATGCGTATTACAGAACATGTCAACGCAACATAAAAAGGAAACAGTAAAAGTGAAAATATTTTCACTTCAGCTGTCACATCACTATTTATTAAGAAGTGGCGAACATAATGTGATTCCACCATGTCACAAGAGGTAATAAACCGATAAATAACAATTTGCATGTACAGTTTTTAAACAATTCAATTCACCGCAGCATTGACAGTGACCATATGAACTACAGAAGTGACGAAAGAATACTTTTTCTCACAATGTGTTCATGGTCGATATAACATTAGAAAGGGCTAGATAAACACAACGACTTCGATTTTGACTTAACTTTAACGAGTATACACTTTCTATTCACGTGTTGCAGACTTTAACCATTTATATGGACAAGGGTGGAGTGTTAGCAAAAATGCTAACGTTAGATGCTAACTAAGATAAACGTCATCCACCCTACAAGCTAGTTAGCATAGCTTGCAAAGGCTAACTTAGCTTGTTAGCAAGCCTTAACTTGTGTCTGAAAAGTCACTGGGGCCACTAAGAATCTCGTGGCGATAGTGACTGAAAGACAAACTTTGCCTAACAATTTAACCATTCATTCATCTACATACCTGCAGGTGCTCCTGAAAGCGAATAGGCAGGATCTGAGCCATGGCGGTTCCTCTCTCACTCTCCTCCGGTTTCTTCTTATGCTAACAAACTACGGCTTCTTCCCTCAGATCCTAGCCGGACAGCCAGGGAGCCTCTACTCTAAAGTCCAAATGATTTGATCGTAAGCGTGTAATACAAACTGTCGGTGGGATGGTACTTTTTATTCGTCCCTAAACTGTTTACTTGCGGGCTTCCCCTGGCTAACGACTGACTGCCACTACACCGACTCCCAGGACCTGCAATGGCGGTGGAGGTTGGTCAGCAGAGAAAACATCCCGGAAATGGAAGTGCACTCAATAAGGCGGATGAATACGCAGTCGCACTTTTTTTAAAGTGCATTTTGGCGTATATAATTAGTATTTAATGGTACATGGACAGTGCTTAGTATTGTCTTTGACATATATAATAACAATTCAACAGTCTTACATTAAGTTTTATGAGAACAAATGTAAAAGTGGAACTAGTTCTTTCTACTCGGCCTTTGATTTTTGCCACATCATTCGTCTTTGTAAATTAACGTCAGCCCTACGTGTTGTACACTTGTTCCTGTTAGCCAATCAGAACGCTTTAAACTAAATCCAGTAATTCAACTTTTTTCTCGCATTCACAATGCAACTGCTGAATATTAAATAATGGTAAAATTAAGATTAATATGCTCCCAGTCGGTATGCCTTACTTTCTCTCATCTTATATAATTATAAATTACCGTAGTTCGTTTTTGCCATAGACATTCCTGATACATATCTACAATTTACTTCCAGGAATGAATATTCACCTATAGGCCAACTGGAGATCCGTGCACACGCCGATGTCAAAACTGCAGTTATAAACTGTTTACAAACTTTTATATGCACATGAACGTGTCCACGCAGTTTAAATATGGTAGAGTCCTATTTTTTTACTCTGTAGCATTTAATGCACCTGTGTTCAGATAAATGAGATAAATAGATTTTCATACTGACATAGTTGTCCTACGCACAAACTAAGCAGAATTTGTGTTTTGGTCAGAGTCGTGCATCTGTTGGGTGGAGTGTGCACCCAAGTGATCATTTCCCTTTTTTACATCCACAATTTTTGTTGGCAGAGGATGTTAAGTTATTGCTCAATGTAAAACTGAATGTTGGGAAAGTCGTCCCTCATATGAGCCTGACCCTGTAGCAGAGCTGTCATTCTGCTGAGCCAGCAGCGGCTTTCTGCAGAAAAATGAGTACATAGTATTAGTCAAACATCACGATGCCTATGGAATGAAGTAAGAAGCCCAAACTTTTTGCTGCAAGAACATCATTGGTGTTTGATACATTTTTGGCCTAAAGTGCAAGGAGATAAGTCCTAGAGCTCTTGACATATACACGCAGTTTAACTCTTTGAGTGATTATGCAGAAAGTTTTACTCTAATTCAGAAAACTTCAGTTTCACGTAACTGAAAAATGCAGTTAACTTATCTGAGAAACTGTACAAAATTGGATGCCAAAAAAGGATGCCCCTACTAACAGCATGGTGAAGAAGTGAGTAGCAGAATTCAAACGTGGCAATAAGAAATGACTGCATGATAGCAGATGTTTTTCATTCTCAAGGGCTCCGTTGACTTGCAATTTTAAATACTTTAAAGGTTAACCAACTTGAATCTATATGTACAATCATTTTAAGAATTGCACTGTACATACCTGTAACAAGAGCTTTGTAACTCATCTCTCTTTATCTTAGGCCATGGCCTCATTAATCCCTTTTGGTAATATAGTGATACTTTTTTTGAGGATAAATGCACAAGAATATGAACAATCAAGTCAATAAAAGTCAATAAAAAAATAAAAGGAAATGGTATTTAATTGGGCTTGAAATTGTCCGAAATTCCCAGATGTGGTTGTTTCTTACTTTTTGTGGTTATATTACCTCGAAACTACTGGAATTCATATAAAAAAGAGAATGCTACAACAAAAATGCTTCATTTTTGTGACAAAAATATTTTTGTTTATATATATTTTATATATATACATAAAATTTATAATATATATTTTTATTTTTTTTTATGTTTTTATTTTGCAGCAAACATAAGACATACCCTCTAATAATACCATATTTTCATTTCTGAATATATGGCAAGAGATTTCTATCATTCTCCAAATAAGTGATTCTGCACTCAAAAAGCAAAATGAAAGAATTTCATCACTCTACAGAGATGGCTGCACTGTATTAAACATAAACAGCAGTTTCACTTGCATGTTTTTTTTCTTAAGATAAAAAATCTGTTTATTACCACCTTGGACCAAGTCCAATGAACCTGGACCAAACCAGCTATGCAATTTGTTTGCTGATCTACAGTTTCAGAGGCAAAGGGTGTAGTGGAGGCTTTTTTGAATAGACCATTCACGCTGCTGTTGCCATGGATTCACAGACTGAGGAAACACAAGACACTTACAGAGAAGCCATGTGTGTCACGATAAAAGAGTGGCCTTTGGACTCTCTACGACGATGTCAAACAGGCCCACCGAGGCTGTGATTAGCCTCAGACTCTGTGCAAAATGAAGGGCAGTGCTGATAGTTCTGCAACATTTGCTCTTGTCTTTCCTTGCAGACTTTCTAACAAGACATCCCCATAATGTATCTCATCTCCTGCAGTTCAACAAGGAGTCAAGAGAGGCCCAAAAAAAGCAGCCATCATAGGTACTGAGACATGTGTAGCAATGGGGTCATGCTTACAAAAAGGTGACTGTCTCCTTTACAGATTTATGACCGTTAGTACACTCCAGTGCTTTGGCAAGGATTTAGGCACAGATGGGGGCTCTGTGTCTTCCTGTGGCTGGGAGGATCCCATCAGGGATGACTGAGCGGGACTGACACTTGGATCCGGAACCAAGATTGAAAAGTCCCATAGAGGGCCTATTGGCTCTTCTGCTCACTCTCCCTCTTTCTTTCTCTTTCCCTCATCTCTCCCTCTATCATTCTCTGTGCTCTACTTAAAGGAGGCAGAGGTTAGAGGAATGTCACCACATAAACAGTTTCTGTTATTTTTTTCTTTTTGTCTTTTCAGATGTAATTGACTTGAAGTTTATTCAGCTCTCTCTTTAAATGTACATATGGGAGTTGAGGAATAACAAGCATGCTTGCACAAATTCTAATTAGTAACCATATTTTCATTTCATTTCCACAAATTATACTGTAGTCTGACCTTTGAACGTTAGTGGAGGTGAAGTTACTAATTGACTGTGTGTGGGCCTTTGCACCTTACAAGCAGGAGGAAGAATAGCTTATCAAGGGTTACAAACATGTAATCCTAACTCAATAAAATGAGGTAATTTTCATATAGGATCTGATTGATTATCCCCTAAAAGTCTGATCCTGCTGCTTTTTCACTTTGGTTCAACATATGTGTGAATCAGCAGCTGCCATTGCATAAAAAACAGGTTTCAAAACCTACAGTGGAGAGGTCATACCTGCTTTCTTAAAAATGAACACATCCGTTTTAAATCTGTGATTAATAAAATTTGTCATGAAGACAAAAATATAATCAAGGAAAAAAGCAAACAAAAACATTTTGTCATAATTTAGCATTTATGCAATAAATATGAAAATGACCAAGTTGTTTTTAGTGCTCATATATTTTTTTGATTTTTGTTGCCATCTAGTGGCAACCAAAGGCAACAATTAGATATTGGTGACTCACTTGATATGGTTGTTTGTTGAAGAATGTTTCTCTATCTCTGTGTTAAAATTAATGACATTATTAAAGGAACTTTATGCTTTTGGTGCAGCTTAATTTGAACAATTTGATCACATAATCTCTGACCAAACTTTATATCTAATTCCTGAAGAAAAGACAACAGCTTTAGAGGCCCTTTAGTGAAAAAAACACTCTTAAGGGAAAAACAACAACTTCCCTAACAGGAGTGTTCATACTTCATTGTTGTATTAGCAGAATGCATTATTGACATGCAGCGCCACTTTTTGAGCCTCAATTATTATGCACTTGAGAAGGCATAGTTTATTTTGAACAGCAGCAGCTCTTGCATGATTAAACATCATCCAAAATAAACTGTAATTGAAGTTTTAAAAAAGCCTTTATCTTTCCTTTACACCAAATACAATTAATTTAATATAATCTAATTCATGACACAAACAACAGTAAAGGTAAGTGTCACAGCTATGCCTGATTTGGAGGTGTTACATGTAGACCTACATACATGCAGACAAACAGGCACACAGTCACATCCTCACAGTGCTGAATGGGAGGGTGTAGAAACCAGTAAAATAAACCATAAAGGGTGATTTAACTTTTAATTACATTAAAGGATTATCTCTCCAAATAAAACCTTGTTTTTCAAACAGACTTACAAGTAAATTGGATATACAAAAGTAGGTGCAAGGTCATGTCTATTGTATGTGTGTGTGTGTGGGTATGCACATGCGTGTGTGTGCAGTTTTTGGCTTTGGTCCATAACAACATCTGTTTGGTCAGAAATCATTATTTTGGCCTAAATTTGAATCATATTTTTCCAGTTTGCAAGTAAAAAAAAGATGTTTATTGAAGTTGTCAGTGCATGATGAAAACCAATAACTTGATGTTGAGCTCTACTGTTGATGATTTATTGCTAAGTCTTTTTTGAGACTAGCGAGAAAATGAAAAGCAAAATGGAGTTAAGTGTCGTGACTCATCATTTTTAATATCTGGAGTTTATATAAACATTATGATGCTTGAAGTGATCACATGACTGTAACTTTCATAACTTTTTCAGCATTTTATTTAGAGAAAGGCTGACTGTTGAATGCTCACAAAGAGGCATCACAATCAATTTAGCTAAAAATGCCATAAAAATATTGTGACATTAAAAAAACGGGAACCTAGTTAATAACCTTTAATTTCTGGTACTGATTCTCTGGGTGTTGCTTCTTGGAATGCTTCAAGTGAACTAGATATGACTGCTATCAATGTTTTGATTCCTCCTCCAACCTCTTTTTCTCTGTATTTCCAGTAAGTCAGTGCTCAGTCATGCTCACCATTAGCATTAGTAAAACTTCTGCTGCAGTACCAGTTGACATGTAAACTGCTACAATGTTGCTTGCTTGGTGCAGCATGTGGGTGAGCTTTGGCCTTGGCACCGACAGTCAGTCTTTAACGTGATTCTCATGGACACAGGCACAAATACACGCATACACATAAAAATGTAACTCTTTCAGGACAACAAGATAAGAACATAAGTCATAGAGACAGAAACAGAAGGGAATGATCTTGTTGTGCTTCGTACTTTCAGTTCATGTTGAGATGCAAAGTAGAGATTGGTATGCATGTTTAAAATTTCGCAGATTAAACATTAAGCCTGGTGTCCCTCAAAAGGGAGGAGGAGGAGTCTCTCTGTGGTCAGAATAAATGTTTGATCGTAAAGTACTCCCACTCCCACTGTGTGCTTGACTGCTGACCTGATGGGAAAGAGACATAATATGAAATCGAGTAGAGGTAACACATTCAAACTTTTTAAACTGTCCTAGTCTTTGTTTTTTAAGCTATCTTGCTTTAGCTATATACTTTATCTTGTCCTTTTTTATATTTTTCTAAATATTTTGAACTTTCAATGTATTTTTTCATTCCTGTGCCATCTTTTCATTCAACTGTGCTGCATTGGGGATCAAATCTGGATTACACAATGTTAAAATCCACTGTTTAGGTATAGTACTAGATATAGATTTCAAATAAAACACTTGACTAGATTTATATACCTTGTCGCCTTGAGAAAACTCCATGCAGTCCATTTGATAGTGCTTCAAAGTTTTAAAAATAAAACTGTCTAACTGGAACATCATTCATTACTCATTGAAGGAAAGACATCTATTACTTGAAGATAGACCTTGGTAAGCTTCGGCAGCTTGTTTTTGTGTGTAAATAGAGGAAGACTGTGCCCTACAACATTTAAAACAAGGTTTATGGTGGGGAAAAACAAACAGTGACCCATTAGCTGCACAAAAGTGCTGTGGTATTAGCTAATCAGAGAGGAGCTGCTTAGCCATTTAGATGTGATGGGAGATGGATTTCATCTGCGAGCAGAGACTTATTAAGTGTGCTACATTATCCCAACAGTTTGTTTTCACTTCACACTGTGTCCCAGTGTCACTGACATCATGAACCAAACAGATAAGCAGTGCAGAGCACAGTGACAGAACAGCAATTTATCGGTTCTCAGTCTTTATTGCCGCCATGTGGAGATGAGAAACCACAAGCATGTTATAAATTTTGTTTATTTTATTAACCTTAATTTATACAGGGTGTGCTGACTGAGCATTCTGTACATGCTGTTTGATAGCAACAGTATTAACAGTTAACAGTATTGTCCAATACTACAAACAAAACAACAAGTACAGACAGATGTCAGTGAACATAACATGTAAGGACTGATATTGGTAAAGATTGATATTGTATTGTTATGGTAATATGACGCTAACATCTTACATTGTATTCATTGTTGTTTTGTTATATGCCATCAGTGCTTCTTTTTTGGGTTTTACTTTATTCATTACGGCAAAGAAATTTTCTGATCTAACCAGACTGTTTTAGCTGTTTGCCTTCACCCACATAGTCATTGTATCCGCATGATACTTTAGATATAATTATTGATATAGGTTATTTAGTTTAATAACGCAACATTTATTTTTTGTCTATGTTGCCCAGCCCTGTTGCGATTTCCTAAATATGCTTTGGCTTACATTTTGACAGTTAGACCACTTTGTATAAAATTCTGAGTTGTGTTTTGTGTGTTGATACCTAACCTGAAAATACAAAGATATGATTTTTAGTTAATATCTCTCAGCCTTTGGGGTAAAGTGAGGCACAGGTTTTATTCTTTTTCTGTTTTGGAGACGTTGAAGATTATTTCATGAGACTGCTGCACTAACAGCAGTGCCTCCAACATTAACACTGGTTCAAGGCTGAAACATCAATCAATCATTGAAGGAGGAGAGGTAGCAAGGATGAGATATGACAGTCACCAAGAAGGACTGTGTTCCTAAGTCCTGCTAATTCCTGCTTTTATCAGAGAGAGAGGCCTAGCTGACTTGACTATATAGATCACAGTGCTCAGGGTTAATATCATCACCAGTAATGACACTGGGAGCACAGTGGTAAATGGAGCCTTAGACTGGAGGCATGAAGATGTTAACATCCCCATCGACAAGATATGAGAGAAAAAGCATCTTCTTCTTTGTACTGCTTTCTTTTCTTGTGTAAGCCAGGCTGCAGTCACACTTTACCAACAAGGTGTTCTATGTGGCATTTCAGCATAAAATTTATAAATAAATCGAAAGACAAACTTTTTGTATTTTGTGAGCTTTATCTAATGAAACAGTGAGAGTGGAAATATGTTACTGTAATATTTGCATTTAAAAGAATAGTATTGATTTTGTTATATTTGCTCAGCACGTGGAGGATCTACATGTAAAATGCAAAACAAGAATGATTTTACTGGAGGGTTTACGTGTATTTTTCTTTGATAAGATACCAGTATCTCAGGTTTCCTGATACAAAAACCCGCTTAGAAACAAATTTTTAATTTATGAAAAATTCTTTTTGATCAACATATACTGTGTCAGATTCTGCCAACTATTGATTTTTTTATCTGTTACATATTTACCAGGTGTTTGCAACATTAAGGTTTTTAATGTTCTTTGAAAGAGGACAAAGATTAAAGATAATCCCATGAAGTCAAACCCACTTTTATGGCGCATCAGCTGCTAAGATTGCAGATATGTAATGCAGAGCTCACACATCAGTCTCACTGTTGAGCTGTTTCACAGTCTATTGGACATAACCTTGGAGCTGCTCACGAGACTGTAAGTTCAAATATTATATCATCATGAGATTGACAGTTATTATAATATTGACATATGACATCATGACTGATTTGTGCTGCTGTGATCTGAGAGGTGTAATGTCAGTGCAGTTAGGAAAGAAACATAACCATATCACATAGGCTATCCAAGTAAAATGGTAAATATGAGTGTGAATGTATGCATATTGAATTTCACTATTCTAAGTAAAATGATCTCTGTTTTTCAAGGTTTGATGGAAATCTTAGAATTGAAAGAGTAAGTCTGCTTTTCATCTATTTAATCTATATAGTCTATGATTAAACTTAAGTGTGGACATCAAACTGCTACTGCTAATAATATGCATATGAAGATAATAAGACAAAGCAAGGAAAAACTCAATAAGAGCTTCAAGTCTCTGCAAAACTGCATCACATTACAGTAAACTTCTAGGCCTTATTTTAAAAACCATTGTTATTGACTCAGTTTGGCGATGACTTTAAGGACTTTGGACCAAAGTTAAGCCACGGTGTGCACAGATACTGCAAATGCTGTTATTTTTGTATGAAGGATGATAGAAGAGGTGTGCAATTAATCTGCACAAGAGATATAATTGTAGAAGATGCAAATGATTGATTACTTCTCAAAATTAAGAAAACTATGTTTTTCTGTATAATTATCTGCTCAAATTTCAAGTTCAGAGGGTCATAAAAAGTAGATAAACACTACATGTTCCTTGTCTTTATTTCTTCTTCTCCCTATACCTACAAATTGTCCAAATTTAACAGTCAATAGTTTGTTACCTACATTTAAGTCACATGTCTGCCATTTTCTTTTGCAGAAAGTTTACATTTAATCCTAAAGAGGGAATAGACAACCCAGCTATGGTCATCACAGACGACACAGGTATCATGCACACACATTAGTTTTCTATCTATCTATCTATCTATCTATCTATCTATCTATCTATCTATCTATCTATCTATCTATCTATCTATCTATCTATCCATGCATCCATCCATCCATCCATCCATCCATCCATCCATCCATCCATCTATAAATCAGTCTTAGACCATGAGGAAACTTTGCACCCTTTTCCTGTCTCTTTCTGCTCAGACTCTGTCGCAACATCTGGCCCACGTCTGTGTGCTCTTAAACGAGAGGAAGGGGAATCCTTTGGCTTTCATCTGCGGGTGGAGAAAGGATGCCAGGGTCACATAATCAGAAATGTTGTGTCAGGAGGGGTGGCTGCGCGCAGCGGTCTTCGAGATGGCGACAGGCTTCTGAAAGTCAACAACTGCTTTGTTGATGGTGATCCTCATTCTGAGGTGAGATGAGCTACTTTCTTTAATAATCACACAGAGGTCCGTCAAAGAACTGGTGGGATTCTAACTACTGTTCCTGTTTTGGTAAATCAGGTGGCTAGGAAGATAAAGCTAAGTGGAAACCAGCTGTGTTTATTAGTGCTGGATGGAAAGGAGTACGAGCAGGCTGTGTCCCGAGGTCAAGACCTCCGGGGTCTGGGAGCGTACAAGGGAAGCTGCAAACCACCCAGACTCTGCCACATCACAAGGGATCCTGTATCGGGTCTGGGAATCAACTTTACCCCCGTGGAAGGTAACACCCATAAGTCCAAGGTTGCAGATTAGAGGTCTATCAGAAGTAAGTTAAGTTGAAGTCTGTGCAATGTTATGCAGTTGCTCCTCCCACTCTATAGGAGAGAAAGGTCGCTTCTCTGTGAGCCTGGTCACTGGTGCAGCTGAAAAGGCAGGTGTATGTAAAGGAGATCACCTGGTGTGGATGGATGGAGCAACTGTGTCTGACCTCACACACTCTGCACTCAGCAGAATGGTATGAAGTCGGCCTGTTACTCTAGACAACATTAAAGGAAGTATTGTTGAAGTATTGAAGTATTTTTTTTTAGTAGGACAACAAATGGAGTTTTTAAAGTAATGGCTGCAACTGACAAATATAACTGAAACGTATGAGAAAAATTACACATGCACATCAACAGTATAATAAAAAGACTGAGGTTATCATGTCCAGCCTTGTCCAAATAAAATTGTTTTCCTGTAGTTGAAAAAATGTGGCGATCACATCACCATCCTAGTGATTGACAGTGAGAGTGAAAAGAAGTACAAGCAAGAGAGGGTACCCATCCTGCCCACCATTGCTGTTCCACACAACTTGCCTCACAGACCCAGAAAACTCCACCTGGTTCGTGAGTCTGCGGGCTATGGCTTTCTTCTCCGCCTGGAGAAGACCCCATCAGGCCACAAATGTAAGAGGACAAAAAAAATAAATAAATCTGAAACTCAGAAACCAAGACACTCTAGACTTAAGTCTAAACTTAATCATAAATATCTGTGTATGTTTGGATGATAGTTCATATTCTGCGTGAGGTGGACAGTGGCAGTCCAGCAGAGAGGGCGGGTATGCAGGATGGAGAGCTGCTGCTGGAGGTCAATGGAGAATCAGTGGAGTCATTAAAACATGAGGAGATTGTGGACAGAGTGAGGCTGAGTGGAAAACAGGTGTCCCTCACCACCATCACTCCCAAGGGGATGGACTTTTACACAAAGGTGGGCATGTCTTTCCAAATCCTGTTTTTTGCTGAAATACAATTTTTATGTAAAGACTTGTTTATTTTTAAAAAGAAAAGATGAAGAAAAAATCAGATATATATTTGATTTCTAAACAGAAATTACACAAAAGAGCCAGTGTTTATGATTCTTTCCTTTATTAAATCTCTGCAGTTGGGTCTGTCGCCTCTCCTCTTCTGTGAGGACGATGCTGAGGAGAAAGAAAAGGAGAGCAGCACACCAGCCTCTGCGGCAGAGCAGCCACCACTGAGGGAAAGAAATGATTTGTGTAAAACCAGACTCTGTTCTCTCAAAAAAGGCCCTTTGGGGTTTGGGTTTAACCTTGGTTGTGTCCCACAGAGTCCTGGGACCTTCATCAGCCAGGTGGGGGTTAAATAATGTCTTCACACTCAACCTCACTTGTTCTTGAAGCAAAAAGAACACGAGTGAGAAGAGAGCATATTTTGTCAAATGTGATGATACATTCTGCTTTTTTTCCCCTGTAGGTGGCTTATGGAGGCTCTGGGCAGGAAGCAGGATTAGTTGTAGGTGATGTGGTGATGGCGGTCAATGGACAAAATGTAGAGGATAAATATCTGGAGGATATCATTATGATTGTAAAGGAAGGAGGACATTTTCTCACACTATCAGTCATGGATAAGACTGCCTACAACAAGCTGAAGCAGACTGACACACCTACCAGGGATATCACTGACAATGAGGTAAACAAAAAGATTACATTAAATACATATTTTTGCAATTTTATCAATCAGTGACCACATTTCTTACATTCTTTTCTTACTTGTACCTCAGCAGGAAGAAGACAATTATGAGATATCAACTTTATGAGTGACAAAGACACCTCTTATGTCTACTAAAGAGACGTCGATCTGAGCTGAACAAAAAAAACTTGTTTGATATCATAATTGAAATTAAACAAGACGAGATAAGACGAACGAACTGTAGCAGTGTTATTGTTTTATGTGGTCTCGTAAATGATATGAAAATGTCTTTTGGTTCAGTATTATACAAATAGAAATGTGTAGCGTTTAATCTTAGACAACAGAAGATGCAAGTTCTCAATCAGTTAAAATACAAGATTATTAAAATGTTTTACGATTAATAGAACCATAATCCTTAAAAACTAAATTTCTTATTGTACTGAGATCAGTGAAACACTGTCATTGTGAAAAAAATGCGATTTTATACTACTGATGGAAAAATTGGAGGAAAAGACTGACATAACAATTTGTCTGTTTTATAAAAAATGTCACTTGTGTTGTTTTGGGTGAGAGTGGAGGGTTAAGTGTCTTTCTTGTATAAAACAGTACTATAAAATATTACCTATAAAATGTTATGGTTCTTACACAAAAGGGAAATGCTTATTGAGATTGCTGATAGCCAATAAATATTTGTTCTATTGTGTCACAGTTTTAATTGTATCCTATTTTTGTCCGTGAATACTCAACAACTATTGCTATTGTTGAACTCCCAAAACATTTCATTGCCTAATTCATAAAACATAATGCAAACAGGTAAACATGGCCATGAGAAAAATTAATGAAAGCATGTCACAATGCACATTTTTTTTGACATGTTAAAGCGGTGATGTGCACAATAATCATTTTGTAACACACCCATCTGATATTTTTGCTTTTAGATATTTTATTACAGAAAGTGTTTGAAACCTATGACATTAATATCCAGACATTCTGTTATTGTGTTACCTATGGATGGATATACAATAAAAATAAAAAAAAAATTTAAAAAAAGCGCATGTCCCTTTTTTGCTGGGAACTCCCTGGAGCCTCATCAAGGACATCAGAGGTCTCTGGACCACACTTCAAGAACCATTATTCCAAAGGATGAATCATGCTTCGGGTTGTTTGCTCTTCTCTATTCAAAGTTTGGTCCATTTGATGCTACTTTTCTTAATTTAACAGCTATGTATCCTGAGGATGTATACTTCTCTGGAGATGGATCTTATAAAATATTATTCTTCCTTGGCATATTATTTCACATTGTTTTAGTGACCTTAATATCTATTATAAAAATGTGTGTGATTCATATGTATGAGTGTATATTTTATCAAATTTCAAAATGTCATATTATTTATTTACATAACTGTGTAAACATTACTTACATTTATCAAATTTATTTTATTAAAGTACACAATAGTTTCTGAACTTCTTACTAAGAAAGAACAATACGGCTCACTGCTCCCTCTATAGGCCATGTGGTAAAACTTTAGCTGATCAAAGCTATCTTAACTATTTTATTCGGTAACTGAAGTGTCAGGTTACGGTTGGCGTCAAAATGTTCTATATCAAATAATCACGATATATGATATGTATGACACGTATAATGGAAAACGATAGTTTAAAAAAAAAGCCTATAACCATCGACTGTATAACCCCCATGTTGCTATGGAAACGATACACTGTCTCATTTAGTTACAGTTGTGTGAAATAACATGTTCTAGAATGGTAGGTTAAAAAAAAAACAGTTTTGAATTAAAGAAGTAACGTAGATCCTTTGTTTACATTTAAATATTAGATTGCAGTTTTGAATGTAAACACCACAGTGAAGAGTTCAAGACGATCTTGAGGAAGCAGATTCCTGATAAAGACCATCTTCTTTCATCAGCAATCAACTACAACTTTAAACCACATCATTTCTCTTTGACCCAATTTAACCAGCCAAAGACAATGTCTGAAGTAAGAGAAGTGACGACCTGCAGACCAGGGTTCATGGGCACAGACTGTAGGTCCCTTGTGAAGATGTGCGATGGACTTCACCAAGAAGTTTCCCATCTTCATAAAAATTTAAATGAGGAGAAGGCCAATGGTTTTCATCTGAGAGGTGAAAAATCCTCTCTTAGCCAAGAGCTGGACAAAACCAAAACCCAGTGGCAGCAGCAAAAAACCCTGAAAGAAATGTACATCAACAGGTAAAAAGAAACAAAGAAAGAGCTGGAGAGTCTGCAAAAATACAGCGATCCTGAGACTCTCAGCACTGCAAAGATTGCTGCTCAGGTCAGAAACCACATAAAGAGGAAGAAGAAGAAAGACCTCCAGCAAGACTATGAAGAACTTCAAGTAGCACATATCATCAGCCAGGAGAAGTTCACAGCTGAGCTGCAGGTGGAGAAAGACAAGATTAAATTTCTCCAAAGTGAGCTGGACAGGGTCAGTGCTCTACCCCGGGAGGCTAACCAAGGGTATGAACCTGATGCTGTTGCTTTGAGACAGACAGTTGACAACCTTCAGCAAGAACTTAAGAAGGAAACGGAGCACAAAAATGTCCTTCAAAATTACTGTAAGGAGCTGCAAGAAGAACACAGAAGCAGCCAGAAATTGTTCTCTGCCAAACTCCAGATGGAGAGGGAGAGAAACAAACTTCTCCAAGAAGAACTGGAGAAGGTTACTTCCCTTACACCAAGAGGTCAATCAGAAATATGAAACTGATGTCATCTGTGTCAGACAGCAGGCTCACGACCTTCAGCTTCAGCTTGAGGAGGAGGTCCATGGAGGGATCTTCTGAAAAAGAAGTTGGAGGAAATGCAAGCAGCTTACACACTCAGCCAGCAAAAGTTTGCCGCTGATCTCCAGGTGGACAAGGAAAAGAACAACCTTCTCCAAGAAAACCTGGAGATGATCACAAAGTCGCATCATGAAGTTAGTTCAAGATGCGAAACTGACGTGATCAGTGTAAGAAAGCAGGTACCCTGATACCCTTCTCTGCAGCTCACAAGTGGCACTCAGTCTGGACACGTTAACAGCGGAGCTCCAGAGAGAGAGTGAGAAGAACAAGCTTCTCACAGAGGAACTGCAAAGAATCACAGTTTCACATAATAACATCAGTGAGAGGTATGAAACTGATTTCATCGCTGTGAGACAGAGGGCTGAGATGTTTCAGTGCCAGCTTGACCAAGAGGTCAAGAATCACGCAGCAACTGTGGAAGAGGGCTGGAGCATTATCAACGGTCTGAAAGCTGAGCTTGAGACCTTTTGTCAGAGGAGGGCAGAAGAGACCTCCATTCAGCAGCAAACTGCTGCAAATGAGGAACTTTTAAAAAGAGAGCTTGAAGGCCTGAGAAATCAGCTCAACGTGCAGATCTCACGCAACCTTGAGCTTTCCAATGAGCTCAAGGCTGAGAACGAAGACTTTCGGCCTCCCCGCAAGAGAGCTAGACGGGAGGGGAAATGTGAGGATGCACGATGCCTGGAAGAGCAGTCCCTCCCTTCCACTTCTACCTCCCAACCCCTGACAAACCACC
>JAPZDV010000006.1:4092203-4205888 GCA_029814665.1 Acanthurus lineatus | reverse complement strand
AGTCCACCCCTGATGCACCAGCCCACGAAATCCCAGGAGGCTACAGACACTGAGGAAACACTCCCAGAGGTAACAAAAACTCCCTCCATCTGGAAGAGGACACAACATTTTCTGGGCTTGAAAAAAACCAAAAAGGTGGAAAAATTAAGGAGAAAGAGGACTCAAATGAATATTAATGTCACCTACACACAGATTTCAACTTTAGTCATCAGAATAATGTTGTAGTGTTTTCACTGTTGATTTTGTGTGTTTCCCCTATGCCTGTTGGTTTCCTCCGGTTTTTCCCACATTTCAAATACATGCTTTAATTTTCAACTGCATTAAATTAAAATAATAAAAATAATAAATTAAGAAAACAAAATTTCTGCATTTATAGTTTCATTTTGCAGTCTTTAGCAATTGTACAAACTTTTTTTATTAGTTTGTTGTAAAATGTAGCTCCTTGTCTCTTCAAAGTAAAAGGCAAACTATTTGAGCGTTGAGCCAATCACAAATATGATTTGGACTCGACTGCTGATTGAAAGAATTTAAACTGGGTCTGTTTTAGTTTGGAAAAGTAGGTGTATAAAAGCATACAGCATTTTATAAGTTAAGCTAACTTAAGTTAAGTTTATCTCAGAAAGGAGGACTTGGCAGTAAAATAAAAACAGTAAAATAAAAAAAGTCTGTGTATTATCTTGACCAACAGGGACATAAAATGAATACTACTATTGAGAACAAAAAGACAGCAAGACCAAGAGTCTACAGCTACGCTAGTGACTCTGCGTGCTGTCTCTGTACAGGCACTTGTATGGTCAGCTGTAGCTGCGGGTCCTTAACGTGGAGGTGACATTCAGTTGGCTAGCAGGAATAGGGGGCGCAGTTAGCATCGACAAATTTGTCAACATGGCACAGGCAGTGCAAAAATTGGTCGCTAAAGTACCTACCCTTGTCGGCGGTGAGTAAATGTGTTGTGCTATTAACATAAAATTCATCCAATAATAAGGAACCATTTATTAGATAGGTGAAGTTAAAATTTTTATTGATTAGCTGACGTTTGAATGGCACGGACCCTTAGCCATCAATGGAATGAAATGTGTACTTTACTAGCCAATACCACTAGTTGTCGAAGGCGCTGACATTTCTTTTTTATGTTGGCGTTTCTCTCTGACTGTTCTTTTGTTTTCCTGCTAGCTAGTGCACATTAATTGAGCACATAACTATAGCCTCATGTAGCTATGTGGCTAATGCTACCAATCTGCATGCAGAGGAGCTCTGAAGCTTAAAGCTAATTTTAGCTGCAGCAAAGGAGAGTTGCACTAGACTTGTAACTGCATTTCTTCTCTCCTAGCCGCTGTCACCTACTCCAAACCTCGGCTAGCTACTTTCTGGCACTACGCCCGTGTTGAACTTGTCCCCCCCAGCCCTGCCGAGATCCCCAAGGCCATCGAGGGTGTCACAAACCTCATCAAGGGTGTTCAGTCAGGACGTCTGGCGCAAACC
Organism: Acanthurus lineatus; assembly: GCA_029814665.1. NCBI lineage: Eukaryota > Metazoa > Chordata > Actinopteri > Acanthuriformes > Acanthuridae > Acanthurus > Acanthurus lineatus. The sequence continues at coordinate 4,204,406 of JAPZDV010000006.1, read as the reverse complement.
ACAGTGAGGGTACGTGTGTTATTGTTTGACAGACCTTTGTGTTGTTGGTGTGTATACATAGCAAAAAAAAATTGAACATGCCTGAGAACAACAAATACCAATGTATGCATCTTCATTTTGTGTTTGGATACATCTCATACTGACATTAGACCTGGTTTTCAAAACTTGTCTGTTCAAGTAGTTGACACAACACTAGGTTGGGGTTGCTGAATGAACCACATTCAGTTTTTGAACAAGTTGAGCCCTTATGATACAGCTAACACCTTGAGTACTGTGTTGCCATAAAGGTTGACTTCAGTGAGGAACTGTTAACCAGTTTTCACTTTGCTTCCATCTAAAATTTACCAGAAATTCTTTAAATGAGAAATCACACATTATGTGATTGTTACCACAATGTGTTACAGCTTTATTTGTCAGAGTTGTTAAACATTTAGTACTGCCCCCTCTTTACAAAGGAGGTGTATGCTACTTTTTCTTTTGTGATTTTTGGCAGTATATTATATTTTCGTATTTTAGTGTAATTGTGGTGGATTTTTCAGTGAAAGCTGCTTGTACTATGATGGTAATGGACAGGGTGGAGGCCAAAAATATTAGAATACAGTTCGCAAAACTTGGGAACAGCTCATATTATATGCATAGCGATCCCTCTTGTTAGAAAAAATAATTTGTCTTAAAACTTCAGGCCATACATTTTTTATTTTCAACATGTTATGTAATCAGAAACATTCACAGATGACTTTCAGTGGTGAAGAAATTTTGAGAATTTATTATGTTATTTGCATGTGTCTGCAACAGTGCAGAGTAGCTCATTACTGACACAAATAAATACTCATAAAAACTAAGATGTGAAGCATATCTCAGAGTTTCTGAGGACCAGGAAGCATTAAGAACTGATAAATGTTTTTAAGTCTTAGGACCTGGCAAAGTAATTGTTACATATGCTGTAAATGGCCTTAAAAACACTGATTGAATAAATGCATGAGGAAAACAATGACAGGAATATTGTTATCAAGGGTTTATTTACTTCTCAAGAAACATTTGAAAATCAGTTCTTTTCTTCACAGGATGCGCTTAGGAATGGACTGGTGGCCACTGAAGTGCTGATGTGGTTCTACATCGGAGAGTGCATTGGCAAAGGAGGCATCATAGGCTACAATGTCTGAATTTTGGACTGTTTTTTTTTTCTTTTGAGCATTGTATGCTCAACTTCCTGCTAGAATCTTGGGAATCAATAAATATCTATGTTAAAAATACATTGCTTTCTGAGTCCTTGCTTTTTGCATAAAAAAAACTTGGATTTGGCGGATGTGTTCAACAAATGTGAATATACATCAAAAGTAAATATGAATTTTTAAAGTATTCAGGCAGTGCATCAGTAAGTTTGAATGTGGAACATTTTGATACAGTTGAGAATGCTCAGATGTGAACAATGAAGTAAAAAGAAGCTAAGCTCCATTTAGCTGCATCAGTTAAGAGGCTTTATATTGTACATGCTGACCCACTGTCAGGAAACAGACATTGTTATTGCTATGAGTAATACTTAATGTTTTTCCTACAAGTTGAAATGTCTGCCAAAATTCTGAATGATTCCTGTGGAAAACTCTGCTGTGACTAGCAGAAGAGAGATGAAAAAACAAAACACTGTCCTGCCACTCTTGTCTATTGCAGACCTCATGCCTCCCTTATAACTACTCTGTATTTGCACTTAACAATGTTTGTGTACGGGAAAAAACAATTTTTATATTACACCCAACAATAAATAAACATAATAAGCTGGTTTTACACATGAATCAATGTTAATGAGCTGTTGTTTGGCCAAGTACACTGTCATCATGTGCCACTGTAGATTTGAAAAAAACTGAAAAAACACAGGAAAACTCAAGTTTGTATCTAAGGTTAAAGTAATATATCTGGCAGATGATATATCTTAAAAGATCCATTCAGAACAAAGTAGATTCTTTATGTTGCCAGCTTGACTATATGTGATTGTAATGTTTTTATTTCATTTAAGTTCCTGTAATTAGCCAACAGAGGGAGCTGTGACTATTGTCAAGAAGTGTTAGTGATGTTGACTCACTCAGAGCAAGTGGTCGAGTTTTTCAGATTTAACCTTAATATTTTAGGCAAAAGTTTAAATGAATTCTTGCTGAAACAGATACTTTAGAAATCTTTTTTAAATTCAACAAGACATTCAGTTTGGCGTCAAAGATATAACACAATTCAGATCCTTTTGTTTTAATGCAGGGATTTATAAATAATCTCAAAAACACAAAAATCAATTCATTCATTCAGCTCTTTATTTTGAACTATTGAATAATTTTGTAACAAAACAAGTCTTTTCTTAATATCAATTATACTCTGGTTTTCCATTATATAAGTAAACATGACATAAAATTAAATAAGGGTTAGTTCAAGTGAAAAAATCCTGTAAGGTCTTAGCTAACTATCAGACAAAAACATGGTAATGAAATGATGCTAAATGTTCTTCTGAATGTGTTGAAGCCAAAATACAACTTGCACTGATGCACCAACAGGAATATTGTAGTGTTACTCATACTGATCATAGAAGTGCAATGTATATTAAATTATTAATGCAATATTGGCTGTGAATGTAATGACTTCTCATTAGCAGATGTCCTTCAGGTTAGAGTTGTTATGACTTATAGTTACATCATCACTTGACCTTGTCACACCCCTCATGAAATAATTGTTAAAGTAATGAAGTAAATAGTGCAATCATATGGCACAAGCAGGGTTGGGAACATATAACATTTGCAGGTTTTGGGCACAGAGACTGACGTTTATTAAATCTGTTATACTGTTATAACATAATCTAGCAGTTTTAGTTATCGGATGCTAAAATGTGTAACACTTCTCTTTATGTCGTATTTTTGTGATTATGTATTATTTATGTATTTCATTTCATGCCTTACAAAATATTATGAAAATGTGATCTGACAGCATAATGCAAAACTTAATATAGGGTGTGAAGGATTAACAAAAATATATATGTACACATTTGGAAAAAACATTGTTCTTCAAAAATAGGCAATACAACTTAATTAATGTGGTTTGGTACAGTTTCAAAATGTTGCAAAAATATATATTCTAAAAGCATTGCTCTATTATACAAGAAACACTTAGAAAATATTTTCAGATTGAACATGAGAGCTCAAACATCAGCGCTCATTTGACATTGCAGATCTTGACTGAGGTTCCAACTCCAAAGCCTGGGTAGAGGGGCTCTACAAACGTGGTGTCAAACCGGTGCAGAAGGGACATGGCGCTGCCGATGCTGTAAAAAGCCAGCACACCAGCAGTGTGGTCCAGGTACACGCCGATCCTGGGGGAGTGAGGGGCGTTGATGGTTTTGTCTGACCGGTTGTGCCAGGCAGAGTAACCAGTGTCAGAGCAGAGGAGACTCCAGGACTTGTCGTTGTAGCCCAGCAGACACAGTGAGCCTTTGCCTTTGCGGCTGATACTCCTGTAGGCCACTCCAACAGAGAATTCCCCACTCCACTCGATCTCCCAGTAGAAGCGGCCCCCGGAGAGGGCCTCCCTGCACAGCACCTGGGCAAAGCTGTCGAACCTCTCGTTGTTGTCTCCATAAGGCTGCAGGTCTCTGGTGCGGATGACTTTCCTGCTGTTGTCAGAGACATACAGCTCCTTGTAGGCTGTATTTGTGTCCAGTTTCAGCTGACAGAAGTCTGTAGGAGAAGAATCAAAACATTTTCATCATAACTATTTGAAAACCAAAGACTTAAATTATCATAGTTCATGTAAAATCACCTGATACTTACATTTTAAAAAGTCTGCTCTGCTCTTAGGCTCTGGAGGAGCGCTGTCCACTGCTGTTTCTTTGCCTGCACATGATGAAACACTGTGTAAGGTCACTGTGGTCCGCACACACCCACACCAATGCCTCTAATTCTTTCCTTTGTGTGCTTTTGTAGTGTTTTTAACTGAAGAATCTATGATGCAATACCTATGTGATTTGCCACCAACTGTTCACGGTGACTGCATTGTTAACCTAAATAATAATTAACTTCCTACAGTCTTATATTGCCACAGGACGTGTCAACACTCACCTCTGCTTCTTCTGTCCAGCGTTCGACTCTCTGTGGTGTACACTGGCACCTCATTCACTGCAAGACACAACACAGTCATATTTAGCAAAATGAGCTTGCTGGTGGTGTTTCCTGCCCATCACAGGAAAGTATTGTGTGACGGCTGCTGAGGACTGACCTGTCTTGGAGATCTTAAGCAGCTCCTCTCTGCCAAACTCCTCAAGACGCTCTTTGATCTCAGCCACAGCTTTCCTGACCCCCGCAAAGGAGAAGTCAGGGTTCACAGTCACTCTGGGTATGAAGCCGTCATCAGTGGGGGTGCAAAGATAGTTGAAGTTCTGATGGGGAAATGAAAAGCAACCGTTGTGATGATTTTATTTTTACACACAGGACATAGTTTGAAATTTTTTTTTAAGACATAACTTTAAGAACTACATTTATAGTTAAAGGGATATCCAAAGAGAGGGACACTATTGGAATTTCCCTCCAACACAGTGTGTGTAATATTGCTGCTATTTAATAACTTTCTAGCGCTTGTTGAGAAATTCTTACTCCTAACTGATACAGATGACTTCAGATATCTTTATACCGTTATTGAGATCATGGAAAACCTGTGTAAGTTAACAGCCCCTCCTGTAATATAATACACTGATAGAGATAAGACAACTACATTAAAATTATTGTGAGATAACAAATCACAGGATCCTTCTGGATGCCACCTCATTATGATGGAGAAAACCTCAGGTTAGTATAACATCTTCAACTTCAGATGTGTCTCTCCCTATATAGTTGCTCTACAACTGGTTGTTACCTGCAAAAAGTGGATGTGGTCCTCAGTGCTGTACAGTTGCTTGAGGCCAGACTCCTTTTTCTTCAGTTCGTCAATTTCTTGTTCCAGTCGCTCGATCAAAGCCTCGGCCTGGTTGAAAGCAGCCTTCTCGTTGATACCGATCAGCTTGGTCACCTCTGACCTCATCCTCTCGATGGAGCGGATCATATCCTCAAACATCTTCTGGCTCTCCACCATGGCTCTCTGGGCCGAGTTCTGGGCATAACATGCAAGATGTTAATGTTTTGCAGAAGATAGCACTTAAGTTAAAAAATTGTATGTCTCACTTTTTTGCTTCTAAATGAAAATGCATGAAAATTAATTGTTGGAAAATGACTAATAAAGAAAAGTGGTAGACAAATAACCAAAATATGGTCCGTACCTTCAGTGAATCCACAGCTGTCTTCAGCTCCTCCAGCTCCTTCACCCTCTCCTGGCATTTTTGTTTAATCTCAGCCTGAGAGACTCCCAAGAGTTTCTGCAGAAAAAAAGGGCACATTACACAGCCATCTATTTCACTGTTTTGTGAGGCATGCAATCCCATGCTGATTGCACTGGACTCCTTTATTGTATTATTCAGTAGTACGCAGTTATATCTGTAGCTGTATGTCATGCTGTTTTATTGTACAAGATATAAAGCCTCATATTTGTTGGTTCAGTAAAAAACATTCTTTCTCATTAAAGAATATCTGGGGAGGCCCTTCGGCATGTCTAATAACCCCACTCAAAGAATCTTCTTAATACCGCAAGCTTTTATCTCAGAGGGAGAGCGGGGAAAAAAATCTGTAATGGAATTCTGGCCACGTTAGGAATGTGAATCTACCTCTGTCTGACTTTTAAAGAGATGTTTCAAGGTGCACACAGCGCTGACATGCAGAATAGAGGGCTTCCAATTCAGCTTTTACTCAAGCCCACCAACCTATTCTTCAAGATAAGCTTGAGGAATGTGGGGAATCTAGGGAGGGGGGGTTTGAACATGAGAGGGGGAGGGGAGAGAGAGCGGGAGATGGAGTGAGATGTGTGAGATTCAGGTTGTAAATCTTTGGATGAGAGAAACCAGATTCTCAGTGTTGTAAGGAAAAGAGCAGCATTAATCATGGCTTCATCATGCCTAATGCCATAAAAAACACTCTTTAATTACTCATGCACAAAGTGCATTATTGCTCTGAATGATGCAGGTTCATATAATAGTATCTGTTGACAGTCTTATCTGCCCTACATTGTTTTACAGCATCGTGACTGGCAAATCATGTGAATCTGCATTTCCATGATTGCAACGTTGTGATTGGCTGGGAATGAGGTGTTGAAGACCTTGACTCCCTGACATTCCAGTATCATTCCAGGCCCCACTCCCACAGGTGGGAACCAGTGCAGCAGAAGGAAGTCTATGGTTTCTGTGTATCTATCCCACAGCTGGAACACCACATTCTCTGAAAAGCGGCTTTGCGACACTCCCCCGGCCTTCATACAGCTAATCAGAGAGCTGGACTTGTTTTGGCGGTGAATGCCTGCCAGTTTAGCTGATAGCCTTGGTGAAATAGGTCAAAGTACAACCTCCAGTTGTAGTGCAGGGCCAGAGGTTGAAAAAAACACTGTTTGCTTTCACTTAGAGAATTCCAATGACTATACATTTCTAATATATCAAGGCTGGGCCTCTTTTCAAAAGTTAATCCCTCAGACAAACATATTAGGGCTGAATTATGAGAAGAGTTTTGGCTTGAGGTTTGTCTCATCTGACTAAATATACTGCATATCTTTCTGTCATGAAACCATGCTTTCATTTTTCAGATGTTGATTGAAATAGCTTTTATCTAAAAGGTGAACATAACCATTCCTGTTCTTCTAAGTATCTAGTTAATTAAAGGAGCCACAAAGACAGGAGGATTTCTTACCTGTTTCTCCCCTCTCTCTGCCTCAGCAGAGACAATGTCATGGCCCCTGTGTTCACTGACTGTGCAAATAGCACAGATACACATCTGGTCTGTTCGACAGAAGAGCTCCAGGGACTTCTGGTGCTGCGGGCAGATCTTCCTGTCCAGGTTTCCCAGCTCATCCACCAGCTTGTGCCTTTTGAATGTGGCTGACTCATAGTGTGGTTTCAGGTGCTTCTCGCAATAGGACGCCAGACAGTTAAGACAGGATTTCACAGCCTTTAGTTTCTTCCCGGTGCAGAAGTCACAGGGGACATCACTATGGCCGGCGTAAATGTTGCCCTGGGACGTGTTGAGGTTGAGGGTCAGACCGCTCTTCTTGATCTTCTCAGCCACCATGCTCAGAGTTGCATTGGGCCGCAGCACAGGCCTCTGGGTGAATGTGATCTTGCATTGGGGACAAATGTAAATTCCTGTGTAGTCAGCCTCGTTCCAGTAGCTACTGATGCAGTCCATACAGAAGCTGTGGCCACATGGGATAGCCACAGGGTCCCTCAGAAGGTTCTGACACAGGGAGCAGGTGAAGTAGTCTGGAGAAGTGTGATCAGCCATTGTGATGGACTAAAAACACAAGCAGATCTGCGGAAATAGGCAAAGAAAGCCAAGAGCAGATAGAGATTTCGTTGAGAGTGCCTGGGAGCCCGCCCTCAAGAGTGTGGTACAGCCTGCCAGAGACAGGACCTACTTGTATTTCTGAATTCCAGAGGTTATTGATTGAAAGCAGACAAGGCCCTCCCCCTGCGCTGTGAGTATATCGAGCCCTGCCCAGTTAGGATAAGCAGGTTGAGCAAGAAGGGAGAGGGAGAGGGAGAGAGAGAGAGGGCAGGGCTGACAGGAGAGGAGAGAGAGAGAGAGAGGGAAAGAGAAAGCAGAGTGAAAGAAGGAGAATGAATGAAATGTTAAAAAAACACACACACAAGAAGAGACAACTAATGTGCTGAAAAAACGATTCGGCCTCACAGTTTCCTTTCTGCTCACATTTCTCATGTGGCTCATCCGCGGCTGAATTACGCACACACTTCTCGGCAGCTGTGTTTCCACCTATTGTTGTAGGACAGAATCGCCATTGTCTTAAACCGGTTATAGTCCGACAAACAGAAACGCAGCCTAAGGTACTGTAGGAATTTAAGGGACCACCCAATACACAAACAGAGACACTGTGGGCTCAAGCACAGTTTCAAAGTCATTTCAGACAATCCTTGCTTGCTCCCGCTTATCACATAAAAACTGCTAAAAGTTTAACTTGCTGTTGGGGGTATTGTCCAAGAGCAGTTTGAGTTCAGAGCTGCAGTATTTACACAGTGTCCAGTCAGACCAGTCGGGTCACTTTGCAACTCTACTGTTTGTAACAGTAGATGTTTGTGCAGCAGAAAGAAAATATTCAAGGTTGAGACACTAAGCGGAAACACTCATGCACTGCTGCATGTGTACACAACAACATTCCTGTGAGGACCAGGTGTGTTGTTGCAGTGGATTTTTTACATATCTCTGTGCATGCTTGAGCACATGTCATCTGTTGAATTTTTTTTTTTTTTAATTCTTAAAAATGTGGCTCTCACAGTTGCCTAATTTAGCCCCGTGACCCTGACTCACTCTGCAGCATGAAGTGTCTGCTGACATCATAGCCTCTCATTTACATTTCAATTAGGCCCAGTTTCTACTGGTTTCTAAAAAACTGTCAGTCTTTGGTTAAAGAAAAGAGCTCCGACTGTAAAGGAACTTTTACTCAAAGTAAAAATTTTTATGTTTCCTATCTAATGCATAATCTGGTAGCTGTGAACTAAACACTAGGTTAAAGTTGTAAAAGGAAATTGGCCCCACCTTCAATTCATATCTTGCATTACTTCATACACTTGGCAGTTTCACCTCTCCATATTTGGTCAGGTTTCTGATAAGCCTGTTTTTCCTTCCTTCCTCCAGAGTAAAGGGAGCAGTCTGTACTTACAGATTAACTACCTGTTAGTAGTTACAACTGCTGACAAAACTTTGAAAACAGCTGTGATTTATTTGACAGTTTCAAACTCAGGATAGAAAAGTGAAATCTATGAAATGCATGTGACCAAGAATGAATTTCTTTGAAAAAATTTATATGAAACATGTCAGTGTTTATGATACAACACACTTTAATAAGGTTTAATAACAAGCCTCTCTAATAAAGTAGCAGGTTTCAGGGCTCTTTGATAGAGCAGACAGAAACTCCACAGTCATAAACTGCTCAGTCCAAGTTCAAGGTCAGCCTTCATTAAGGTGTGGTACGTGCGCTTTCTGCAGGGCGAGCGAAGGAGAACACAAATGGATATTTGATCAGAGGAAACAAGGAACCTCTTTACTGAACTTATGTAATAAAACCTGGAAGACTCATCATTCAAACATGTTATGGGAAAATAGTGGACACACATTTGTTGATGCTGGTAGACACACAAAACTGAAGAGTACTGAAACAGACACACACCATATGTGTGAATGCAAAGGCTGCACAATGCTAGCAAGCATCGTTGTTGTCATGACAACTTCAGCCAGGAGAAGAGCAAAATATTTTTTCTGACAGAGCTGCACTCAAAGAAGTATGTTCTAATGAAAACTGGACTAATCCCAAAATAATGTGCCCATATTGTGCATCATTATGATAATATGCAGATTTGACATTCAATACAAGAAAGTATGGTTAGATTGTGTGTATGTGTGATTTGTCTCAAATATTAATTTTATGTACTAAAAGCTGATTTATTGTTCTTTACAAGAGACATGATAAAAACACATTAAGTCTTTCAGCCTAACTAAAAGTTAAAAATTAGGGACCTGAGTCTCTGTCTAGAAACACAGGAAGTTCAGGGAATGCATGTTTTTTGTTTTTATTATGCTTGTGCTTTTAAGTCTGTATTAAATGAAGCAGATTCCTGGGTGAAATAAACTTTGTGTGTGTGTGTGCAGAAGTCAGAAAGCATCATTGTAGGTCCAGTGGCTCACATATCAAGGTGGTTAGTGTTTAACCAGCAGGATCTTTCCCAATAAATTCTCTATACTTTTGTTTTATGGAAGCAAAGTCCATCTCCTCTTGTATTGCTTGAAAACAGTTAGGTGAAGACAAAAGAGAATTAAAATCTGTTCAGAGGGGAAAATGCTTTAAAAGACACAAAAATGTCCTCATTATACCAAAACCAGTTTTAGTACCAGTTTAGAGGCCAGTTGAAGTGCCATTTTAAATTCTGCTGTTAGGATTATAAAAGACAATTGGAGCTTAGTTTACAACCGCATGAGTGTACAAGTTATCGAAACTCTGTAGAGAAACTAAGCTCAGTCACTTCCACCAACAAGCTAAATGATATTTTTGTTGTATTGTAAATGGATGAAAATGGAGCCAGACTTTCATGTAAAAATGAAAATTGACTTTGTTAAACCATTAAATTAATCTTATAAATTTCTTTTTGTTATGACTCATAGTTTTCACCTTTTTATAAACCTTACATCAAGCCTTCGTCAACCTTTGTGCCGCTTCCATTAAAGAGTGTGATGACCCCTGTCAGTGGAACTTTTTGCCAAATAAGATGCTACATTTAGTCTCACATGTCAGCTGTAGCTGCTGTTGTTGACGGACAACAGACCCTATGATGCCTGGCACTCTGCTCAGGCCCTGCTGGCTCTAACACAATGGAATCTTTTACACAGGCTTTCTCGGCCCTCCTGTTATCTGGGCTATCAAGTGTAGTTGCATTCCTATCTCCATTTCAACAGCCCCGAAACTCCATCTTGGCTGGAAGGTGTGTTTGTGGTAAGATGAAATCTACGGAGAAAGGCATTTCGCCTAGAAGACGAGACATTCTAATAAATGCTTGTGTTGCAAGAAGCATATTTTCCTTTTTGAGGTGGTTCTCCAGCTGATCTCATGCCACAGATATGCACCCCAAGTCTTGACTTACAAAAATAAAAGCCTCCTGTCAAACCTCATAGGAAATCAGCTGTAATGACATGCAAAGTAAAACAGAGGTGATAATTAACCGGTTGAAGGTGAGGTGAGGGTCAGAGAAATCTTACTGACTCAAGACGTCCAAACCGACTGAATTTAATTAAGGTCAGGAGAGCTACATTTCAGCCACTGACCATACATCACCATTAAATGAGACATTGGTGATGCTGTTGCTGACAAGGCATTACAGCAGACCAACAGAAAGGCAGCTGTATTATTACTGTTAGCCAAAAATGCAGGAAATAATCTCTTTAAGGTTTTGGTCAGTTCGTACTGTGACTTGAGTGGGTATCATCAAGTGCCCTGAGGGAACAGTCTGTCTCCAGGCAATCTCTAACACTCAGCAATTACAGTACACTCAACCGTAGAGTGTGACACACCTGTGGTTTCTTTGCACTGCAGCTTTCATGGACTCCTAGTAGCTTTTGAATGCATATTTTTGGCCTTTAACTTATCTATTTATGGGATGTAAATAATCAGTCCGAACAGAAGTTGTCATGCTCTGTTGCACTTTTGCTTAAAATGTATAATATCAAGGCCTTTATGGTGAATACTGAATATATTAAACCATGTGTATTTTTTTTATTATTATGATTTCTGTATGAAATTTAAATAAAAACAAAACCATTGAGGACTACACTTTTGCTTTCAACACTCAGGGCCAAACCTCAAGACCACATATTTTATCCTGCTGAGATTCTGTAACTATTGGAGGCGTTCACTGTTTTTTTTCATGCCCCGCCTTTGTTTGACTGGTTTCGGCTTAACCAGTTTAACCTCCCCTTCTGTTTACTCTATATAACTTGCCCCAGTAGTACCTGCGGGATCATTTTGCCACTGTGCTGACAGGAGCCACTGACACTTTTCACAGCATCTTCACTGCACTTTAGGGAACAGCACTAAGTTTTCTCCATGTCACTAGACCAGGAAGACTGCTACCTGTGTAAGGAATACCTCAGGGATCCTGTGTCCATCCCATGTGGGCACATCTTCTGCTCCGTTTGCCTGAAGACATACTGGGACCATGCGGACCACACGGGATCGTACCTTTGCCCACAGTGCAAGGTCACCTACAACAAGAGGCCCACCCCGAGACGCATTGGTGGCTCCCGGCAATCCACCCTCCAGCGCAACTCCGAATCCTTTCCACCACCACCTCCGTCCCCCGACTACAACTACGCAGGACCCCAGGATGTAGGTTGTGACATCTGCATTGGCAAGAAGCACAAAGCCATCAAGACCTGCCTGATGTGTCTGGCCTCCTACTGTGAGAAGCATCTCAAGCCCCACTACGAATCTGCCACTTTCAAGAGGCACAAGCTGGTGGATGAAATTGGCCACCTGGACAGACAGATCTGTCCCCAGCATCAGAAGGGTTTGGAGCTGTTCTGCCGCACTGACCAGATGTGTATCTGCGTGCTGTGTACGGTGAAAGAACACAAAGGCCACGACATGGTGTCTGCTGAGCAGGAGAGAGGAGAAGAGCAGGTAGACAGCACTTTACTTATAGTGACAACACTGGTTTTTCCTGATAAAATGTGCTTTGCTCATCATGACAAGTATTGCATAATGTCCCCGTACCTTTTGTAACTGTGAATCAAAGGTGACCTATGTACATATCATGAGTCATTGTACTATTGTTAAAATGGCAGGGCATGTGTGATAGAGCAGTTTACAATAGATTAAACAAGCCCATAAAACAAAGCCTGAAGCACTTAGTGAGATACGCCCATGTGAAAACAAGGCAGCTACCTGCAAGCACAGCTGCCACTGCCAACTTTAAGCAATACAATGTTAAAGTTTAACACTAAAATCTGCAAAAAAAGAGAAATATCTCAGTTAGATGATTTTTTCATTTTGAGTTGTGATTTGTAGAATTGCTGTTATCAACAATGTCTTTGGTTTTTCCTCACAGCAACGGCTGGGCGCCACCCAAGCTGAGATTCAGGAGAAGATTCATGACCGACTCAAACAGATGGAGGAACTAAAGCAAGCAGTGGACTCACTAAAGGTTTGTGTCACCTCCATCCATCATTTAGATAAGACCAGACTAACCACTCCAGACTGAATGGAGAGTTAGATCAACTACCAAAACAGACATGCATTCCTTCATGTAGGAGTGATGACAGCATATCTGAGTGTGCCAGTAAAACCAGTGTGACTCCCAGTTGATTTATGGCAATACTTTCAATGTTCCCTGTGCAGAACTCAGCCCAGAGAGCAATGCAAGAATGTGAGAAGATGTTTGGCGACATGATCCGCTCCATTGAGAGAATGCAGCAGGAGATGGCCAAGCTGATCTCCTCCAACAAGAGATCTGCACTCAACAACGCTGAGGGTCACATGGAGCGTCTGAGCCATGAGATCGCCGATCTGAAGAGGAGGGACAACGAGATCACCCAGCTGTCCCGCACTGAGGACCACATCCACTTCATCCAGGTAAGCAACAGCCACACTACACTAACACTACTTTGACCTAACTTAAAAAAGTCAAAAATTAGCTGCAACTGGACTTAAACTTAACTCACGCCTTTTGCCTTTAAAATGCTTTATTCCTTCCTACAAACCCAGAGACTAAAGTGAAACTCAAATCATTTCATTTCCCTTAAATTCATTAACAAAATAAATTATCCAAGTCATTCCCAGTAAGTTGGCACTACTTAGAGCTCCTTAGATTCACTTTGTCTGAGCCAGTCCAACAGCATTCAATCAAGATGCAGAAGTGAACCATAAAGAACTAATGTTACAATACTGAGCTCCAATTGGGAAAGAAAAGATGCTGAAGATAATTGTGTTTGTACACAAAATAAAATCTGCATGCTGGTCAACAAAAACTGAAGTGCAGTATGCAAAAGGTGTGGGTCAAAAATTGCAGACTAAGATGCAACAACTACCGACTTATTTTGACATGTGAAAGTCACACGAAGAACAAAGGTTAGTCAGGGGTCTGTTGTAGAATGGCATTAAACTGGGCCAAAACTAAACTGGAAAAAAAAAACAAACCAAAAAAAATTGAAAGTCAAAGTTTAGAATTTGGTTATGATGTGTGACTTGCAAAACAGTAAGTTGGTCCCGCCCCTGTCCAGCACCATTCTCACAAGATCATACTGACAGTGCATCAGTCTAGACTGTCCAGGGTGGCAGAGCCTGTCTCCTCAAGTCTGATACCGGAAAGATCTTCAATCAATTACCAACAGAAAAACAGACTTGTGTTACAAAATATCACATCAAGTAGAGTGTATAATATGTAATCTGTAGTCCTGTTATGTAATCTGAATATTGAATCATCAGTGTAACTCTAAACTGAAATGTTTCCTGAATTATCTTTTAAGGATTCTGAAAGTTGCAAATTGAACAAAAAGTTTCAGAAAACAAAAACTAATTGAAAGTATATAAGGATGACTGTGTTGCTGTATTTTCCTTATTAGAGCTACCACATGCTGATTGCCCAGACGGAGGCTGAGGAGCTGCCAACAGTGAGCGTTAACCCCTACTTCTCCTTCGGCCCGGTCACTAAGGCCGTCTCTGAGATGAAACAGCACCTGAGTGAATTCAGCAATGAAGAGCTGGTAAAGGTGGCCAAGACAGGTGAGTGAGGGGCCAGCATCAAGACCACGCTCTTAAAAAAACATAAAAATACCAAAATATATTTAAATAGTCAGACTTATTATTACTTCTCTGGTATAACTTTAAACATGCTATGAACATATTACCACTGTTATGATTATAATTCGTTCATTTTGTATTTTTGCAGTTAACAAAATGTCCTTCTGCCAGCTGGATGAATCCAAAAAGAGGCGGTCAGTAAAAAGTGAGTATTTCGACAATCTATAAAGCCATCTGAGTTACAGTGTTTACAAATTATATCGAACCGTATTAAAAGTTAAGCATGATGTAATTCAGGAAAGTCACACAGATTTATAATTTCCCTTGTCGTCAGTGGGGCTTTGTGCGGTTCTGTTTGATGTTTGGTCCTAGCTGGAGCATGACATTCATTAGAGGGTAGCCTCAGGTCACTCAGCCACCACAGGGTCAAATGTTTACTTTAGTTAGAAAGTCAAACTGCCAGTGAGTTTACATTAGCACACTTCCCTAAAATAAAGTTTTGCAAGACAGTACGGTCCTTGACATTAGCTCTACTGATGATGATAGCATTTCTAGATGTTGTGACGGTCAAAGAATCAGGGTTATTATGACAAGAACATTAACAGTAAGTGCTTTATGCTGGTTTGTTATGAGTCTTCAGGGCAATAACACATGTACTATGTAGTTAACTACCTGTGACTGTAATCATTATTTAACAGAAAGTAATCAGTGATTAGTAATATTAACCAGCTCTACAATTGGAAGTATTAAAATCCATTCTACCACTATCACTGTTTTGTAATATGATTGATGAGACATATTTACTTCACAGATGATGAATCTGCCATGTACAAGCCCGTCCCAGTCCAGGAGCCTCAATACAGGGATGATTTCCTGAAATGTAAGTTACAGCTTCTGTGATACTGTTTTCTTTTTTTTCTGCACTGACACAGATCACTGCTCTCTCTGCTCATTTCTGTGTACGAGGTCATTTAGATGCTGAGAAAGTTCTCTGCCAGACCCTGTGGCTGACAACAACATTTGATTTAAGTAACAGCTGTCTGTCCCACAGTCTTGACAGAGAGCGGAACTGACTAATTATAGTAATATGTATGTTTTTCACTTGTAAAGTTTTTTTAAATTTTGCTTTAAATTGCAGTTTCAACAATTCCTCCCATTGTGTGTGTATCATTATGTAAAATTTTACCACACAATTACAAAGACAAAACAAATCCTACCACTCCAATTAATCTTTAACTTTGTTCAAGGTGTGCTTTGTTTCCTTTTGGGCATATCAATTCCACTCAAAATACAAGTGCAGGAAGGTGGAGAGACACTGGCTTTACCTGGCTTTATCATGCATTACTACAACCTACTTTGGTACAGCGAGAACAGAAAGAAAGCAATATAAGTGTCACTGTATTATCTACACATTACCACATTTATTATTAACATGATGTAAGATCTAATGTTTACATATAACGGACATCAACAACCCCATAAGAGAAAAAAACACACACATGTATAAATATACATACACCCTTTCTCTACTGTGTGTGTTTCTGTATACACACGGTAGAGAAAGAGGGGGGAGAGGGGGCTCTAAGGCTTTGGGTGTTTGTGGTCAAACTCACAAACAGTGTTGATACCTCTGGATTCCAGATAATAGGCCGGGCAGATCTAGCCGAGGCCACCGGGTGTCTCACCAACTGTGACCTGCAGACAGCACAGCAGGCAGGTGACATCTAAACCCTGGGATTATTCTCATTTCTGTGTCCAGCCAGAGGGTCTCCCGCTTTTTCTTTAACCATGTATTTTGCAGAAGTTGTGTGAAAATGGTGGCAGGGTGCTTTCAGCTGCTGTTTAACAGAGGCCTTGTTTCATCTTGGGTTTTCTCATTTAAATTCAACTCAAGCAATATAAGTAAATGCTTCCTATCGTGAAGTAAATGTTTGACTTATCTTCCCAGATGCTTGCCAGCTGACTCTTGACCAAAACACAGCCTACAGACAGCTCTACTTGTCTCGAGGGAACAGGAAAGCTGCCCTCAAGAGAGACCCCCAGTCCTACGATGACAACCCAGCCCGGTTTGACTCCCTGCCCCAGGTCCTGTGTGTGGAGCCCCTCTCTGGAGGAGCCTACTACTGGGAGGTTGACTGGAGCGGGGAGGGGGCTGCTATTGGAGTCACCTACAAAGGCATCAAGAGGACTGGTTATGGAGACAGCTGCCGTATCGGCTACAACCGCAAGTCGTGGAGCCTCTTCTGCTCTGATTCCAGCTACTCAGCCCGCCACAACAAAGACCAGACAGAGATCAATGCGCCCTACTCATCACGTATTGGGGTGTTCCTGGACCACGCCGGGGGCACCCTCTCTTTCTACACTGTAGGGGACACCATGTCTCTCATCCACCGCTTTAAGACCTCCTTTAGTGAGGCTGTCTATCCAGGCTTCTGGGTTTGGTATGAGTCAGCCATCAACCTCATCCAGCTGTGATTGAACAACACACATGTCTAATGATTAATGTACAACAGTGATTCAGATTCGCTTTGGATTAACAGATCAAAAACATATACATGTACATAAACTTCAGATAGTTTGCATATCAGGGAAACTGTTTTTGACGACTGTGATTATTCTGCAAATCAACATGTGTTAAATGTATAATTGGGTGTTTAAAGAGAATGAGAAATTAAATTATAGTCTAAAATAATGAAGACTGTGTTTGATTAAAATATGTCATGTGATCATTTATATACATTATGATATGAATATTTTTATCAATAAAGATTTTATAACAATTATACACTGTGATAGATTTGTTGCATTGCTGTGTCATTCCTCTGTTATCACAAATTTTCCATTCACAGGGTTAATTGCTTTCCAGACTGTGAAAAATAAAGACGCAAGTAAAGGAAAGCTGTTTATATCATTCAAATTTCATCTAAATAGTTTCACTGTTATCCTCTAAGCATTAAATTGGTTTCAAAGGGGCAGAGAACAAACTGTAGCTTTGTTTAAGATCTCTCTATTCCAGTTTCCTGGAAAGATTTCAAGCCACAACTAAAAATAAAAATACTAAAAATACTAAAAATGTATTTTTCATTATCACCAACATTCAAAAGAAGTAAAAAGAAAATATGTTGTGAGACAACATGAGAGGGAGATAATATGTTTTTGTGTTATGACTTATGCTTTATCTGTGAAGAGCAGTTCTGGTTTTGTGGAGGTCAGAGATAACATTAAATGTCAGATGATTTGTTACTGCTTTGCAAAGTAAAGTCTGACAGGTTTGAGAGGAACTGTCCAAAAGCAGGGTGGGAAATGTACTTCTAAGCCAACAGGCCAGTGGCTGGAAAATGTTTACAATCTACCTGAAACTCAATAGACTACCATTGTTTAATGGTTGGTGAATGGAACACATCTAGCAGCCACCTGCATATTTTAAAAGCACTTTACTGACTGGTGCTCCCTTCGTGCTCTGTGCTGGAGGAGCTCAACTGTGACTGAGAGGCTCCTGAGTTCACAGACGGCTGAACCTCATCTTCTAGCAGTTTAAAATGTTTTTTGTAAGCTGGACTAAAGTACGGTCCAGACTGACTATGTAGAGCCTTAACATTAAGTTACTTATTACAAGTCTGAATTTAGGTAGTTACCGTATGCAACATATGCTGTTGTGTTTGCAAACTTAGCTGTTATAGTGGCTGAGTTAAATTTCATTATTATAGGTGATAAAATGCAAAATCTAGGAACCGTTTTCCATTTCTACTAAAGCAGATGTAACCTTAAAAAGAGATTGTGTAGTCATTTTGATTTCAGTGGCAGTTTTTTTATCTGAATATTTTAGCAAACCCTTTTCTTTGACTTGATAACTATCACAAAAAAATCCAACAAAACAAGGTCTTGAACAAACAGCCTACTTACATAAGACAGAGCAAAAAAAAACAAGCCAACGAGTAAACACCAGAAGACATCACAAGTGATCACAGTGGCAAACAAAAGATTTTATTTAAGCACTTATCCTCCCTGACTTTAAGTAACTGTTTTCAGTGATGCTGGAGAGATGTGGGTTCAGAGTGTGGATTCCTAAAAATGAAGCCCGTAAGGGAAAAAACAGTCGGTAGAATATGAAAATTAATTAATTAATTAATCTTTAGGGTTATGGTCAGTGGCGAGCTTTACAATTATTAAGTTAAGTTGATGCCAAATATTCCAGAAATGCTTTTTTTCCTCGAAATTTCCCAGATTTTTGTTTTGTTAGAGATTATATAGCCATGGTGTATTATTTGATTATTTTTCCTCACACAACGCTGGTGTCATGCAGCAGATAACATATCTGACTGTTGTAGCTGCTCCGCACAGACACTCCCCAACAACTAAAATAACATGTGAGTCTTGTAACCTCTAGTGGAGAAAGGTAAACAGTGCTTACCTCTGCAGTCTGCTTGCCCTGCCCCCTATTCACCTCATCCCTGAAAATCTTCAGGGAGGGGTGATTTTATGTTTTTTTCCTTTTTAAAAATATTTTTAAACAAAATCTGTTACAGTAAAAAAAAAAAAAAAGTATGGCATAATAAAGTATTCACTGGCTGTTCATTTATGGCTAAGATCTTGCAAATACAGACCATGCTCTCTCAACAAATTCACAATACTTGACTCTGCGCCCGGTACAAGTTTGTTTTATAACTGCAAATATTGTGTTAAGTGATTGCCCCTGTCATTTTGAACCATTAGGAGTGATCGGAGACAATTCGTCTTGTATTTATATATTATATATTCTATTTATCTTAGTATTTATTTCGTTTGAAGATGGAATTTTTAACTAGAGAACAGAAGACAACGAAAATTACATTACATTACATTAAGTCTTGAACCGATCAGACTAACTGTTAGTCTGAATACAGTCAGCTAGAACATACAGTTCTTCTCATTTAAAACCATAAAAATGCATCGTCACTGATCCAGACTTAAATAAATGGGCAGCCCAATCCCCGATCATTTTAAATGAACTGTCCTGAAGTTTAATATGTAAGTGTATTAATGTATTTATTCCTCCACGAGGCTATTCTTCACCGCCATGCCTGTAGAGGGCAGTCAACCTCAAAGCCGAGATAGAAAAAGAAAGACTTGTTCCTCTACGGACACAATTACCCTGCGCACCATCAGAAAGAAGCGCCGCATTTTCACGTTTTTGCAAGTGTGGCCGCACAGGTGAGTGTAAATGTTTATAATAACTGCAGCTATTACCTAAAACCTAGTCATTTCACTCCCTGATAACGCAGCACGTTTACTATAGTTTAAACTCCTGCTATTCGCTGTAATAGTAAATGTTGCTGTGTAACAATAGTTACTGGTGACAGAAAGCCAATGAATGGAGCTAGCTAGGTTGCTAACATAACATTGGCTAGCATAGCACAGTGTTTTGTTTTACTATCGCTGTATTAAAGATAACAGGCAAGATTTTTGATGCTTCAGCATTTATGTTTACACTTAGTAATAACCATGGTTGCTTGTTTATTTTATCAGAAAAAAAGATAGACAGAAAATATTTTTAAAAAGCAAATAGCAGGATGAGATCGCTCTTTTCTTATGTTGTGGCGTGCGGTACAGCTGTCACTATGACAACCAACTGGACTCTTGTGGGTTGAATTCAACTGCTTGCTTAGCTTACTTAAAATTAACTCTGAAAGTTTTATTGAAATCTGAGGCTTTTCAAATTTTGTTGGAAAAGGACGTCATCAGAGCATCATCAGAGGTGCAACGCTCACATGAAATCCTTATCCAGGAGTCCACATACACTGAAAATCTCAGGCACCGGGCTTATTGTAAACGGACAAATTAGAAATAATAAAAAAAAGTGGTGTTCACGTATTTATTAAGATTTCTGAGTGGCGATTATCTATTTTTCCAATATATTTCTCTGTATTATTTAAGCAAAAGCCTTGTTCACTCCTTGCTGTATCTTTATCAGATGTAGTCAACAGTCTTTTGCATAAGTCGCAGTCTCTTAAGAACCTGTAGACTGATTCTATTTGTTGATCTGATTTATGTATATATGTATCTTTATTTTTGTTTTTCATTTTGTTTCCTTTTGTGGATGGTTTGAAACAATGTACTAATTATGTGGTTGTATTTATATTAGATGTAATTTTCTTTAAAGAAATTCTATTAAGCATTTTCACAGTTGTGTATTGTGAGCTGAATTATTTAATGAACACAATTAGCTAGATCTTTAATGCAGATAAAGATACAAAGGTCTGAATCCGTTTTTATGTCACAAATGTATGACATTCAATTTTTTAAACAAATTATCTTTTGTTATAGTGCTATTATAGGGTTCAATAGCCTTTTCTTAATCCTAGAAAAAGATTTTCTCAGTAATAATGGAAGCAGAGAGACTGGCAATATCCTTCATTTTCATACTGGTTGATTTTTTTTTAAAATCAAAGTTGTTTCTTTTCTCTGCTTTTAACTAAACACAGATGGCGACTACAAAGGTTCCAGAGGTTCGTGACATTACAAGGATTGAGAGAATTGGTAAGCATCCACAATTGCACTTCGATATGAATTTTAGCTGTTTATGTATACAATTTTATAAATGCTAAATGTGTTGTATGATAGGAAAGCCCCAATTTATGTTAACACATGCGGTACCTGGTCTTGTGATAAAATGTAAGTTTTCTTGTGTTTAGGAGCACATTCTCACATTCGTGGCCTTGGTTTGGATGATGCTTTGGAGCCAAGACAGGTAGCGTTGAGTCTTCATAGTATTAAGCTTTTTGACTTTCTTCTTCTTAAACTGGCATTGAACAACTAAAGGAGTGTAAAGAGAGGTATTCAGACTATAACTCTATAAGACTACCTGTTTATCTGAATTGCAGGGTCTTTCAACTATTTTTTAGATGAGCTGGGTGTAGAATTATAAGAAGAAAAGTTGTGAAATTTGCAGGTTTATTGGATTACAGCACAGAATGATGTGCAGATGTGCATTAATATGTGTAAAATTTGGATTCAAGGATACATATTCCTGTTCACCTGCAGGTGTCTCAGGGGATGGTTGGCCAGCTGGCCTCCCGTCGGGCAGCAGGGGTCATTCTAGAGATGATCAAAGATGGCCACATCGCTGGCAGAGCAGTGCTGATCGCTGGCCAACCTGGCACAGGAAAGACTGCCATCGCTATGGGTAAGGGCCACATTGGAAGCTTTCCAGAACACAATATCATTTCATCATCCTCCTGTGGAAGGCATAATGTTTCCTTGCATTGATTTGATTGATCGGCTTAAGTAGTGTTTTCATGAAAGCAGACACTGTAGTTGAGTAAAGGTTCAGCTGAGGTTTTGTTTTGTTGTGCAGGCATTGCCCAGTCTCTTGGCCCTGATACACCCTTCACAGCGCTGGCCGGTAGTGAGATCTTCTCCCTGGAGATGAGCAAGACGGAGGCACTCAGCCAGGCTTTTAGGAAAGCCATCGGTGTGAGGATCAAGTGAGTGAACAAACACAATTTCTGGGTTGTGTAAACCTCATTGTTTAAAATGGAAGACATTTAACAGTGTTTTTTTCTTTTACAGAGAAGAGACGGAGATCATTGAAGGAGAAGTGGTGGAGATCCAGGTTGATAGACCAGCCACTGGAACGGTGAGCTGCTAACATGTCGCCTACAAGTACACTCACAACATACGCAGTAATATGCAGTTATTCTTTATGCCAGCTTTGGAAACTATTTCACAGAATACACAGAATTTTTTAACACTGTGCTTACATTAAAACATAATCCTACATATTTAACATTGTCTCTCAGGGTGCCAAGGTTGGCAAGCTGACTCTGAAGACTACTGAGATGGAGACAATATATGACTTGGGCAACAAGATGATCGACAGTCTCAGTAAAGAAAAGGTTCAAGCAGGGTGAGTTATTTGCCTTGTCATTGGTCTTTACATCTCAGGATCATTCAGCCATGATCGATCTGAACTGTCTCTCTGTGTTTTCTTTCAGAGATGTTATTACCATCGACAAAGCCACTGGAAAGATCAGCAAGCTGGGCCGCTCGTTCACCAGAGCCAGAGACTATGACGCAATGGGAGCTCAGGTACCCTGTAACTGTTATGTCAATAAGATTTCACAGCTGAGGTCTGTAACTAATACTTAAAAACAACATCTAATGTTCAACAGTGACAACCTTGTGCGTGTTTACCTTTGTAGACACAGTTTGTACAGTGTCCCGAGGGAGAACTGCAGAAGAGGAAGGAGGTGGTCCATACAGTGTCCCTCCACGAGATCGACGTCATCAACAGCCGCACACAAGGCTTCCTCGCTCTCTTCTCCGGAGACACCGGAGAGATCAAGTCTGAAGTCCGGGAGCAGATTAATGCCAAAGTCTGTGAGTGGAGAGAAGAGGGAAAGGCAGAGATCATTCCTGGGGTAGGTTCAAATCTATGTGTATATCTTTATGTAAGCTTCCTCTGTGATTGTACTGGAATAAGTGTTAATATTTGTGGTTTCAGGTGTTATTTATTGATGAAGTCCACATGCTGGACATGGAGTGCTTTTCCTTCTTGAACCGTGCCCTCGAGAGTGACTTGTCCCCAGTTCTCATTATGGCCACCAACAGAGGCATCACTCGGTAATATTTTTACACCAATTTCCTTCCATGAGATTGGCTGAGTTATCCTGTTTAGGAATACACTACAACAGCATTGTTGTCTGCTACCATTTTTTGTGTATTAAATAAATCATACCGTATATCAGGTGTCTGTCGTAACTGTTAACAAAGAACGTAAAACAGAGTTTCCACTCTTTTGTCTCTCAGTATACGTGGCACAAACTACCAGAGTCCTCATGGCATCCCCATCGACCTGCTGGATCGCCTGCTAATCATCGCCACGTCCCCTTACACCGAGAAAGAGACAAGGCAGATCCTCAAGATCCGGTGAGAATCTTTGTTAATCATCTATAAATGCTTCTTCTTAACCTTGCAAGACAGCTTGACTGCTGAGATATCAAGTCTGAAATCTCACAGGCCCATCTGAAAGAGCTCAAACCAGATTTGTTTGTGTCCAGTCAGTATATGACTGGACCAGTCAGCGTCTTTCACAGAGAAAGAGGTGGTAGTTGTGGGTTTGTTTTAGTTTTGACAAGAACAAGAAGCGGCTGCAAGCTTGTAAACAATAGCAGCCACTTAAGAGGTTCGGGTGGATGCTAAAATTGTGGCTTTTTTTGTCAGAACTGGAACACACTCCTGATTAAAAGAAGAGCAAAGAACTGCACTAAAGGCTTTTCTTTGAGGAAAGATGTTTTCTTCTCCTAACTGGCTTTGGCAAGAGTAATGAATGTGACAGACAGAATGTTCGTCCAATCACCTTTCACCTTTTTTTGAAATGACCTTCCTCTTGCAAATGCTGTCTATAGGCTGTTTCCCAGAAGGACGTGTAAAATAAATCCTTAGGATATGTGAAATATTCCATCTGGCATGTCTGGTTAGTGTCTTCTTAGTGTTTTAAAAAAAAGAAGTAAAACTACATGGTTTAATTTCAGGTGTGAGGAAGAGGATGTGGAGCTGAGTGAAGAAGCTCACACAGTCCTGACTCGCATCGGAATGGAGACATCGCTGCGCTACGCCATCCAGCTGATCAGCACTGCTGGACTGGTGTGTCGCAAACGCAAAGTAAGCTCAGCATGAACAAGCACACTGTATTCCAGCAGTTTTATTACATGTAAAACAGTTATCATTATTAATTTCTAAAAACATTTTTTAAATCATTTGATAGATTATGTTTCAGTAGTTCAGTCTTGAATTCTGTAACACAAGACTTGGTTTCATCTGTTTGTTTTGGCTTCCTCAGGGGACAGAAGTTCAGGTGGAGGACATCAAAAGGGTTTACTCTCTGTTCTTGGATGAGGCCAGATCCTCTCAGTACATGAAGGAGTATCAGGATTCCTTCCTCTTTAATGAAACACGTGAGTTTTGCTGCTCTTCCTCTTTGTCTCTGGTTTAAATTCCACACAGCATCAGCTCACTTTGATGCTGCAGTCACAAGCACAAATTAAATCAAAGTCAAACAATGCATCCAACTGCGGAAACATCCTCTTACCCAGCGGCACCTGCTGTAGTCTGCTGCAGTCATTAGAGAAGATTTCAGTTTTGATATGCTTATTAAACCATAGTGCTGATTGTTGTGTAGTTTTTAGAGAGGAGACAAAAAGAACATAACAATGAGAACATTTCAACTTAACTTAGCATTTCTCTGATGAAACAACATGCCTTCTAGATAGTGAAAAGCAGACTATGATATGTTCATTTTAAAAAGGTGATTTTTTTTCCCCACAAATTCTCCATTACATGGTGGATAAGTGAGATGTATCTTTTCTTACATTGCAGAAGTGACTCAGATGGACACCTCGTAATGAAGACCACTGTGTCGTTTTCTTACTCTGAAGTTCTTATGTTGTTGATAGTCCTCTGCCATTGGAACTGGATTTGTACTTCAGGACTGAATTACTATGAATTAAATTCATTGTATTTCTTTACTTTTTTCTTCTCTGTTCAGCATCGATTCTATATGGATTGAATTAAAATGTATGTACTGAAATGTGACTTAAATCTTAATTCACCAGTATGTTTGTCATTGAGGCCTTCTGGCAGGAATATCCATTCCTTCATTGTTTGCTTTTGTTTTTGACTTGGCTTTTCACAGTTTATTATTACAAAAAACGATTAAAAAGATTTTTTTGAACACCCTGTTTTGACATGTTTTTGTTTTGTAACTCAGTCTTGAATGCAAAAAAAACAGACTGTATTGGTACAAAAGTATTTTTTATTTCATTTTGAATAAATAACACGACTCACACCAGTTCCAACAGTTTAAGCCAGCCGAGGTGTGCTGAACCCAGACTGTTAGACCAGAGTCCTGGCTCATGCACATCGTGATCTCTTTAATTGTAGGCTCAAACCTTTCAACCTGCAACTTCTCACGACAATTCCATATAAAACTTTAAAACGAAACTATGAAAAAATAATAAAATCCTCTTTATTTCTAATGGTTCTAAAAAACTCCCTCCAAATTCACAAGTTTACATTCAAGTCAGCCTTCTCCCTATTTGTGAATTATTCAAGACTCAGCTTGAAGTGCATCTGAACACCAGGTTGAATGTGAGTGTCTCTGTGGCCTCTGGTTCAAAGTCTCATCTCTGACCACAGCCAGCATCAATGCTCAGTGTTATTGTGTGTCAGAAGTAATTGAGCTCTTTTGCATCTGTGATTACACCCAATACTTTTGTCATAGCGCCATGGAATTAACTTGTACATTACTGCAGAAAGGAACTGAGTGAAACCACTGGAGGTCAGCAAAAACAAGATTTTCATCAATTTGTCACTTTGACTTTATTCTGAAGGACTGATCTGTGGACAAGGATTGTGGATGTTGTCTTCTATCTCTTAGGGTTGAATTGTGAATCAAAGGCACTTCTTCACTGCCAATATTAACGATCAAAATGACTGCAGCTACAAAAACCTCTTAATGTACACATTTACATGAGAATATTGTTTTAAGTCAGTAAAAAGTGAACATATTCATAAAGCAACCAGTTTAAACATTTTGCCTGTTGGAGAAATTGGCCTGTTGTTTTTCTTTAAATTATTTTGTCTTATAACATTTTTGAAACAAGTCTTAAGGGGAAAAGCTGTTCACATGATGTAAAATTGAGCTTCATGGTTAAAAAAACCCATACTGTTAAAGACAGATGAACTTAAGACCAAATCTTGAAGTAGTTTAAAATTGTTGCCACAAGGTGGAGCCCAAAGATCTTGTAGACATCTTTTCTACAGACAAAACACTGCAAACCACCCTGAAATCAATGTGAGCCCTGATCATGCTTTTAAATAAGCAAGTCAAACAGCATTGCTGAAAGCCTAAAAATATCTTCCAGTTGCATTATCCGGCTTATTAAAGGTGTCTTACTGTATGATGGGTGTGAGTTCATACTGTAAATGACTGCAGTTGGTCCACACCTAAACCTCACACCCAGCTTGACACATTGTAGGTGCTACCCTGCTCTCTTCTCTCACACACACCATGAAAGAGACTTTCTCAAACCAAGATTCTTCTGTAATTAGATAATCAAATGTATTGAGTCATTTCAGATGACATCACTGCATTCTTGTGTTACTTCATTATGGGCTTATGATTAATTCATCTGAAAGTACTGCCCTTTCAGTCAAAATTGAAAAATGTTATTGAATCATTTAAAAAATGACACTAATAAAAAAATCTAGTTTTTACATTATAAATCTGGTCACAGTACTGTTAGACATCAATCAGTTATTGGCTGAGACATGAAATTTTAATAAAAACAGCATTAAATAATGAAAAGTACTCTCTATTACATTTGGTTGATGTTTCGGTAAATTTGCTCTCACTCAATCAATCAGATTTATTACAGGAATTCTATTAAAACCACAGCTGAACTCACAGTCATGAATATTACCCACAGTCCTCCACCAGAAAGCTAAATTTCTTTTACAACCAATTGGAGCCTATTAATCAATTTTACCTGCAAATACTATGAGTGCAGAACAGACTGTCTCCTACGAGGAAATGAATATTTAATGTTTAGTGCTGGTGGGAAGGAGCCTGGCGTGGATTAGCCTACCCTTCTGCCTACATCCCATAAATCCCCCTCATTCCCACAAGGCTGCTGCCTACCACTGCATCTGATGGATTCACTGGTTGGATTAAAGCTGGGCTAGACTTCCTCAGGGCTCAGTAGCTTGTATGTAAAACAGATTGCACCTGCTACCCTTCTGTTGGGATAAACTCATTTTCCCGACTTCGATTCTTGTTCCCAGTTAGCTTAATATTGTCTTAAAATGTGGAAGGCTAAATCAGAATTTGGATGACAGATACAGAATCTCAATAACCGCCAATAAATCCAAGCAGAACTGCTCTAGTCTGATTGTGTTTGATATCAGTTTGATTAAGCTTGACCTGAAGACATTTCTCTCTCTCTCCAGTGTCACTGCGAGTCCAAATCATTGTCCACAGATCATATTCAGCTCAGGCCCTGTGGGTCTGAGCAGGTTTCTCTTGGATTGGCTCCCACCCTTTGTCTCCACTCCACTGTCCACAGGCTACAAGGCTGCACAGCATGCTAACATGTCGTGGCATTTTGCCTGCTGCACAGACTTGGATGCCCTTTCTCCACCACAGTCAGGCCATGCTAGCATTTTCAAAAGTCCCCACTGCACAACTCCACCTTCCATCTCTTCATGGGTAGATTTTTTATAGTCAGCCAGTTTGTTCTATAGAAAAGAAACAATAGTAAAGAACCTTTTAAACACACTTCTCCAGCCCCTGATGATGATTTCCACCTAGATCACACTGACAGGCAGAAAGGCTCTGCACCCTATTGACTGTGTCAGAGGTCAGTGGACATTCTCAGAGTCCGATGAGGCTTTCTATATGAATGTCATTAGCCTAATGTGACCATATCAAAATCAATCCCATCACTCATGAAAAGAATTGACTTGTTGATCAATTTAATTGATTTGAGATGCTGTCAGCGAAAGGTAGGATTAGCGCGTTACATTCACCTGTCAGCCTGATAACAATGAGTCTGTTTGAATCTCATAGCATCACAATACACCAGACACAGAAGATGCCAATAAAGGACTTTTTATCATTTTTGTTGTGGTGTCATGATGCAGCAGGATGTTGCATAAAAAAGCAGTAATGAAGCTACAAACAAAGCCTTATTAATGTGTTTTATAATGATTTTAAATGTGACTGTAAGTTTAGAAATGTAGCAGGATGATGCCCCCTGCTGAAAGACAACTTAGCCCGGGAGCTGATGACACTAGCACTTGAATAAAGTCACACTTTCCCTGTTTTGTTTATCTGTCTGGACACTTAAACCTGACTCTTCACTCTACACTTGACTTGAGGCACCTTTCAGATATGTGTTTCTGCAGAGGCTGACTTCTCAAAGCAGCAGTCAGGACAAAGAGAGTCAAGGTAGTTCATAATAAGAAAGACTGAATATCACAATGATGGACACTAAACATAATAACAGTGTATGTTCATCTGGTAGCAACTTACGCATATTTTCTATGCTCCTTTCCCATATTTAAAAATGTGTCTCTCTTACCAGAAGTTTTTGATGTCATGGTCCTTATATAGGTTTAGGATCTTAGCACCATTTGGAATGTGGTGCCTCTTGAATGGACAGAATATGAGTCCATTTCCTGAGGTTACAAAGAAAAAATAAATCTTCATACTTTTCCTTTTGCTGCCATATGTCAAAGGGCCGAGCATGAGATTCCTGTGGTTAGGTCAATGGAAATGCACCATACTGTCTCAACTTCTTGAAGTTTATTTTCACTCATGTTGGAAAAACAGGATTTAATGATACAGTGCAGTCATGCTACATTAGACTTGATACAAAGTCAATTTAAGAATCATTTGAAAAGAGATTACTGATTGATTTTATACACATCATATAATAAACACGATTAAACTGTAAAATAAATGAGAAAATTGGAAAGAATACTTTTGCTAGTTTTTGACAGGCTTCTGGTCATTTTTCCTGTTATTGGCCTATTCTTTGTATTTAAATTGGCATTTCTTTGACCACTTTGGGGAAATTTGTCTGTTTGTTAATATCTGGACTGTTTCAGAGCAGTAGGCTGCCGCAGTGCAGTGTCATTCCAGTTTGATCCAAAAGTTTTTAGACTTTATAAACCATTCTGCAGCACAGATGAAAGTACACAACTTCTCTGGGTGGATTGATCTGAAGGGTGAGTGCCAAAATGCATTCAGTTTCAGCATCATCGTCTGATAGTATGCAGTGCTTGGAAGGTCACTTACCTTCATGAATAATCTATCATCCACATTTATCACTCATTTCAGGGTGCGCCCTCAATGACATTCTCTCATTTGTGGTTAACAGCTCTCTGCTCTCATTCCTCTGGTTATGTAAG
Organism: Acanthurus lineatus; assembly: GCA_029814665.1. NCBI lineage: Eukaryota > Metazoa > Chordata > Actinopteri > Acanthuriformes > Acanthuridae > Acanthurus > Acanthurus lineatus. Next base: position 4,175,057 of record JAPZDV010000006.1, on the reverse strand, counting down.
AGGGGAGGAAAATGAGAGAAGAAGCCTGAAATGGTGAATGGACTGCATTTAAATAGCTATTTTCTAGACTTGGTGATTAATCAAAGAGCTTCATTCGTACAACACAGGTCAGCATTCACCCAGCACACCGGTGGCCGAGTCTACCATGCAAGGTGCTGCCTATTCATCATGAGCAATAATATTAACCCACAAACTCACACTGTTGGAACAGTCATCAAGAAATGCAGCCTGGAGGAGCCAGGGATTGAACCAGCGACCCACTGTACCTCCTGAGCCACAGCTGCCCACTGATGCACATCACCTTTAATTAAATTGAGTTTTTAGCTAAATGTTGGTTTAGGATATATTTCGATCCTCAATGCTTTACTAATAAATAAGAGAAATCCTAATTCATTAAGGTTTTAAGGCCTTATTCAAGGATATTTAGTTTCTCTTCCTGATTAAAAATCAATGATGAATTTAACTCCAAAACTGAGATTATTTAATCTGTGCCAAGGTACAATGAAATGCTAAAGTCAATAAGTCAATATGCTAACATGTTCACAAAGAAAATACTATCCTTCTGTCAACATGTTATTTTAGCAAGCTAACAGTTCGCTAATTAGTGAACACAAAGCACGGCTGAAGCTGCAGGGAGTTTCATTAATTTAGCAGATATTTGGTCATAAAGCAGTATTGGACAGATTAATTAATATATTTTGACCCAGTGGTGATGTTTACCAAAGTAAGCTTATTAAAATTCATCTGGAGGAGGGCAGGAATGCAAGTACCAGCTTTCATGGCAATCCATCAGATAGTTGTTTGGATATTTCAGTCCTGACCAAAGTGCTGGACAAACCAACACTGATGTCCTCAAAACCATTAGTTTGGCTAAATATGTTGAATGAGTTTTACTGCAGCAAATACTGAAGATGGTTTTGAATACTTAGTTCTGATGCTTGTTTAACTCTTTTTAGATGCAGAAGGCTTATTACTGTACAACCCAGTCACCAGAATAAATGTTTGCATTGTTTGTTTCTGAAAATCATGCACGTTACAACTTTACATTGCTTTATATTTCTCACCCCTACATTTCATTGTTCAGCTAAGATATGTTATGTATATGCTGTGGTTAAGATCTTGTAGATACAAAAAAACCCTTGGTTAGAGTTTAGAAAAGATCATGTTTTGGTTTAGATATATGGTTTTGGTTGGAAAAATAGCTGTTTTTCTCAGTTGAAACAGTGGCTTTGAACAGTTGTCTGCTGCTTAGCAGTCACACTGCCGACAACCTCCTGATGAGAAAACCAGCTAATATACATGTAATCTGACCCACATACTGTGTCATAGAAAAAGGTATTACACTGTAGAAACATTTATATGATGCATATGAAACATACAAGCTGAATGATTTGTGGTTGTGAGAAAGTAGAAAGCCACCATTTTAAAGTGGTTCCAATGTGCTGTGATGATTCACTGGATTGAAGAGTGGGACTTTGTGCATTGCTACTATCAGATCAATTAATCTGCAAAATATCAGAGCATAACTGATTCAGCTCAGTGTTAGAGCATTTAATTACCCAAGGAAGTGCAAAATTAGCTGTATGTGTAATATATTCCTGGATTGGAGTTAATTGCATGGAAAAAAAGACAAATATGAATTAATTTTTACATCCATACATATTTAATTGCAATGCTAAGTGCTGAAATAAACCCATCTGACATCTTGTGCTCCTGTGGAAAAGTGGTTGCATGTGCGCATTTAAAATTATGTGTTTGTTCTTGTTGCTGTGGGCTGTTTGATCTATTTCTATGCATCAGTGTTGTTTGTGGCCTCTCAGCTACACACAAATGTGTAACCTGAAAGAGATGGCTAGCTGTGTGTGTGTGTGTGTACAAACTGTATGTATAACGTGATTTGCTCCTCTGCCTCCATTCACATGGAGGTATTTGCCATTCATTGTCTCAGTCATTCACAAAGCTCCTTCCCTGCCTCTGATTCACGTGCGGGACACATGAATGCAGACGCTGCTGTGCACACACGGATGCATGCATAAATAGCCTTCAGAAGTTTTTTTGAATCAGTTTATGCTGCAGTGGAAACAGTAGTTCTAAATATGGAATCATGCAAGCTAAAAACAGCAACATAAAGCCAACCAACATCATTCACTCTTTGCCAAGTCGAGCATAAGCTCATGTTTTATTCAGAAAACTCGGGTATTCATAACTCTCACTTGCTGCACCCTGGACACTGAACCCACTGCAGCACGTAACAAACACAGTTGCGTTAACACTATTCCACTGTCAATTTACATTACATCCTCGTTAGTGAGCATGCAAATCAAATTAATGCCTCACTGGGGACCTCACTGACACTGTGCGAAATGAAGCCACTGCTTCAAGGCCCGATGGGAGACGAGGAGCGATCATTATAAGTGACTGTAGGGTAATGACGTCTTCTGCAGCCGTGGCTCCAGTGACAGCAGGCCTGACCATTACTTGCCATTGATGTCTTGTTGAATCGCTCAAGTTGGTTCCTTCATTGACATTGCTCAGCCCACCATGAAGCACATCTCCTATTCATTCCACATGAGGAGACAGCAAAGAGGAGGAGGACGTCTCATGCTTCCTCTGGAACATGTGTCTGCTTCTTTAATGACACTCTAACACATGCAGAGCCATGCATTAATGTAGACGCTGACAGCTGAAGGTTGGCTCCTCGGGCCTGACCATCCATTCACACATGAAAGAAGAGATGCTCAAAGAAGAGCTGCTCAACAACAGGAAAGGAGGAAGTGGAGGAAAAAGTCTAAGCTATGTGAAGTCAAATGTGAGCAACAAAATTTAACACCTCGTCTGCACAGTAAATTTGCTCATCTCAATTATCTCTGTCAGGTTTGTCCCGGAGCAGCAGCTGTTTTATTTTACAGCTTGTTATGTGTTATTCTGGTTTGTTGAAAATCTCTGTATTAAATACTAAACACCATGTATTCTGTATTTGCTAACAGTATTTGTTCTTCCAATAAGAACATCTTTTGTTTGTTTATCATGTTGTTTGTCTCGGATGGTGCTGTCTGTCTGTTGATCTGTTGGTCCTCCTCTTCTGTGCTGACTGAATTGTCTCAGCAACCACTTAAGCCTTTTTTCATCAAACTTGGAATGGATATCCATGTTTCCCATAGGAAGAATCCTTACCTTAGTGATGCCTTGACTTTTCACCTAGCGCCACCAGAAGGTCACGCATTTCACTTATGTTGTGGAATATCTCAACATCTGTGAGATGGGGTAATGCATTTTTTATATGAAAATAAATTGGTCCATGTATCTTCTTTTTCTTATATAAGCATTTATGTATTCATTCATTTTTGTGCATCTAATTTAGTTTTCTGCCCTATTTTCTGTTAAGTTATTGCTATTTTTACTTCTTGCATGGCTGTTGTACTAGTAAGTTTAAGTAAAAGCTATCCAAGATTTAATATAGGATAGCCTTTTTGTGAAGAGCAAATTATTAAAAATTGTATGAAAATAAAAATAGAAAAATATATACTGGAGGGATTGTTGCTTAATGCAGTGATGTAGCCAGTGTAAGTTCAATGTGCAGCTCTCACTTGCACGTTATTTAGTCCCTTGACACAACATGACACAATAAAATAGCAAAAAAACAAAACCACAGACTGAGTCAAAAGTCAACAACAACAATAGGCAGCAAGATATGTGTTTACAGAGCAGTCAGCACATTTTTGGCACATTTCCTTTCATCCACAAACACTTTGATGTGTTTCAGGCGCACAAGCTGCATCTATTGTCTCCATGTGTCATTTTACACAAAGGGAAAGTATTTGGATTTGGCTCGTAGCATATACAAGCACTGAAAACACTACCAACTGTGATGTGAAATACAAATGTACTCTTTTTTGCATCCTTTTGCCATTTAAAATTCTTAAGTCTTCATTCCAAAGGTGGAGTTTTAATGCTATTAGTCTGTGTGATGTGTGTGAAGGTTGCTCAGTTGTTTGCTCTGCTGTGTCTTCTTGTAATGACAGTGGTTGAAATCTTGATCACGTCTCCGCCTCAAGTGAAGCTTTAATGAAGCACAGTTCTATTTTTACCTTTTCCCCTCAATTGCACAAACAGCCTTTAGAGTCATTTGTTGTTTTCTGCTCTCTCTCTTTTTCTCCTTTCAATCCCTCATGTTCAGTGCTGCTGGAAGAAAGATGTGCAAAGTACATGGGCCAGTGGATGACTTAGTTTGTCAGTTTGCATCAATGTCTTGATGCTGTACAATGTGTACTCAAGTCTTTGCTCATTTCATCAATGTTTCATCCATGTTTTATTTCTGCAGAATGTGTAAATGAAGTGTTTTAACATAAGAACAAGTAGATTCCACCTTAAAATGAACCTGTATTAGATCAGCCAGTGGAAAAATAGATGCTAGATTTTAAAATCACATACAGATGACATTATATCACATCAAATGAATGTGGGAACAAGACAAACATCTCACAAGCTGCATGAGGAGACTTCTGTGATGTTTCCGCCTCACTTGCTTCAGTGAAGGTTACTGTGTTTCTGCAGTGTGAAGCAGGTTGGAAAAGTCGGCGGGTGCCTACAGAGAGAGGTGAGAGATTCACAGTGGAGGTGTGATACTGCAGACTGCAGATTTTTCCTGTGTTTCTCTACACACAGCCTATTCTGTTTGAGCGACATTACCACGCTAACATCTCCTTTTTCCTACCCTGACCTCTGTTTGTGCTGTGCTGGTAACTCTGCATTAACAGTCTGACTAATTACATGAACGTCTCTGCAACCAAACCTGAAATTACAACATTCTTGCAGAGAATATGACAAACTTCACATCTGCCTCAAATCTTTTGTTACAATGTAGACGGGTAGTAGGTTTTGGGAAATATCATGTAAATCAAATATATTTACTTCTTCTTGATATACAAATTCACACCACAAGAATGATGTGAGTCACGATTTTTGGCAGATTGTTCTTTCAGAGTCACAGAGTCAATGAATTTGATTGTGGTTTTAACCACAACAGAAACCTATTGTGTTTTAATTTTACAATGGAAAACCGAGATGAACTATTTGATTTATGATATAAAACTATATAAGATCTTTTTTTAAGCCTTTACATGTTTTTAACTTGTTTACACTCATCGCTCTTTTAAGCGGTTGCCTGCCTCACATGAAGCAGACCATGATTACTTGTTTTATGACAGTTAGGGACTGCCACAATATTCTGAGTGTAAAAAAACATAACAAAAACAAAAAATTTGTATTCTCTGCCATGCATTAAGCTTGATTATTATTCTATATTATTATTATTATTATCTGTTTTTCTGAGAGAAAAGAACAGAAATATGACATTTTTTATTGATAAATGTTATGTTTTTGTACATATTTATGCTGGAACATCTGACAGTCATGAAATTTGAGTGTGAGAGAATAAACATCAACATATGTTCACATACTTGAGACATGTGTTGTAAATATGTAAACTTTGGACGTTATCATTCCCTGTGACAGTTATGGAACAAATCAAAATTCAGTATTGTGAAGGAATTTCTTTAACCCTTTAGGCCTTCTTACCTCTCCGTCTGACACTATACTTCTTTGCACTCAAGTCGAGCAAAGTTGATGGCTGTGTCACACAGTCCCCTTGTTTCAATCAGTGTTGTGTCTCACAGTTATTTGTGCAGACTCTTCCAATTTGCCCTCGCCATAATGACCAAGATTGGGGACTTAGCTTTTCCTGATATTAAATAGGAAAGTGGATAGCTCATGATGTCAGTAAACATTCAGAGACAGACATTGACCTCTGGTACGAAATGCTGTCACCTTCACTAGGATGAAGCCAAAAGGAAGTTAGGTAGAGATGTCTATGTTCTAATGCCCAGTAAGATCCTGAAAGTGTACAGCCTGGCCTTATTTGGATATGTAGTGTAGAACTAGAGACATTTGGGGATACAAAGGTTTAAATATACCTTACACTCAGGACAGCCTCAGACTGGTGGTGACAATACTCATGATTGCTTGTGAATGTTGCTAATACTGATCTCCTCGCCGTCGAGTTCTGCAATAAATGCCTCTGCGTAAGACATCTTCTGTCTCCTGACCTCCTCATTTCCTCCAGCTCACCTTTGACTAGATTTTTTCTTGACAAGTGTGATATTTGATTAAAGCTAATTTAACAAAACACATGAACACATTCAAATCAATAGTGCCATTTTCAAGTGTAGCTTGTGTGTGCGTTTTTCTTAATCTGGCTTTTTATCTAAAAGAAATTGGAAATCAAATGCTTTTTTTTTTAACTTGAAATGAAAGCTGACTTTATTCTTCACTAGCTGAGTGAACTTCAAACAGGCCGCTGTGGTCAAAATGCTCGGTAACATTTAAAAAAAGGGGTGGCCAAAACAATGCTGCTTTTAAACTCTGAACAATCTGACATTTTGAAGCTTCACATTCACCAGCAGCTATTTTTCAATCTAAATTTACCCTGCGTGTTTTAAAAAGTTTGTCTGCTGTGAGTTGAAGTGGCAAAGTGCAAATGGAAATTCCAGCGCCCGCTAGAATGGCTCTCCTTTTCCTGTCTACGCCCCTGTGTTTCCTGCCTGCTGCATGACTAGGTGTGTTGACTTTGAGATTGGAGCAACTGACTTTGGGGTACGTATTGGTCTGACTGTGGGAAAGGGTGTTGGTTCCTCTCAGTCATCTACCAACCAAACACCGATTCTCAACCTCAGGCTTCCTCTGGAACTTTTATAAACACCCACCCCCCTTCAAACTGAGGACATTTTGACTGGTAGGATCTGTTTCAAATGGAGCTCTGCTTAATTAAAGGCCTCAGTCATCATCTCAAGTCTTCTTTGTCACAAAAGCAGTGTATACTTACTCTTTGTGCTTGTGCAGCCCTGTCATAGACAAGTCCATTAGTGCTATTAACTGCTGTATTAGGTAACTCTGCCCTTTCTAATGAACAGGGGAAACAGAGAGCCTTTAGCTTTGGACTTCCTTACTTCCTGTAAAGGTAAATATTATGTTTTGTTTTTTTCACTGCCCTCACAGGACGGATGGAGCCCTGTGTCATGTCTGTGGTGTGTCGGTGTGTCTGTAAACCACTCTGGAGACTGCAAGATTGCTTTACAAACTGAGCCTCACAGAAGCCTGCCTGACTGCACCCGAACAATACAGTAGTTCATTCATGGACTTACTCCGACCTTCTCTCACTGTGATAAAAATCAGGTCTTTGTAAGCTTCTGCAAAGACGAGGAGAGGAGGGAAAAAGTATCCAGTTCCCAAAACTGGTGTGTGCTTAAAAAATAAGAGGCCATGCATTAAGGTAGTTACACCTTTGACCTGACTCATCCCTGTGTATCTTTACTGCAATGGAGGTAAGCATTGCATAAAAACCATTCTGCAAATACAACTCACAAAATAATGGCTAGTTACTCAGAAGTCAGAAGGGTACCAATCAATTACTCTTAAATGTTGTCTTTGAAGTAAATGGTGATGTGTATGTACAGTTATCTTCACTGGAAATGGGGTTATTAGTGATCAAAGATGGCATGTAGTACACACCGTGCAGAGTAACCTTTTACAAATAAGCAAACCAGACAAAAATGACATGTTATTTACAGTGATCACCGTACTTTCCAACTACTTTAAGAGGTTCACATCATCCAAAGTTCCTATCTCTAAAATGATCAAAGTAAACAACTGTCCAGACAGTAACACAAACTGAGGCCCAATCCTGTATTGCAACATTTCCTCAGGAAATGAGGAGACCACTCATTGAAGGTGCTGTTGTGGCGCAGATGCTTTTACTCATTGCTGTCCAAAGGAACAACTTATAACAGTCACCACTGTGGTTTTCAGCCAAAATGGACAGTTGGTGTAAATGGTGATTAATCCACAAGCCGCAAGAATCTACTATCTCAAAAATATTTTTCCAGTGGAAAGAATTTTTTTGTAGATCGAAGTGCTTTGACTCTAGTTTGCCTGGTGAGGGTTATATCTAAAAAATACAGACTTGGAGATACAAGGTTAATTAAAACATTTTCAAATAATTAGTTCATAGCTACTTTGTGACACAATAAGTAATTAGTTCATTAATAACTTATTACTTTAACATAAGCAACTCTTTTTATGACCTCTAAAAGAAAAGTAATGCATCTTAATGAGAAAATACTTATTACTTTATATATTTTTTTTCCATAATATTTCCTTTTTGTGTCAAGCAAAGTATCCTACAAGATTAACCACTGTAAGACAAGGAGCTGCTTAACTTCATTCAGTTAGTTCTCTAAATAAAACAGAACTAGCAGGATTTTCTCAAGTGTTTGAATCACCAAGAGCATAAATTCAGATTCATGTCCATGACATATGTCATACATTCATAGATGTTAACCAATCTGCATATGAATTCTGTTCAACACAAAACTTTTGGAGGATCCGTTTGCTTCTGATGTGTAATTGAGCATCTTACATGAAAGTGCAGCACAGACTATATGTGGTGCAAAATCTTCTGTAGCTACATCTAAGACTCATCTCATCTGAGGTCACCTCTGTGATGTGACAATGAAAACATTTTCAAAGAACCAGTGGCTACGCTCCACAGTATGAGTGCTCTGAAGTGAAGTAATGTCTTTGTGAACATAGATTTTGGTTAAGTAACAAAGTAAACTATCATTTCTAAATGGAGACTCTCCTGTATGCTGATTCATTTGGGTGTGATAAATGTCTGATAGAAAGAAGAGAAACAGAGGCAACATGAAGTGATTAAATAAGTTTATTTGATTTACAAACATGTACATTTCCTATCAACCCCTCCAAAGATCATCACAGTTCAGTTCTACAATAATATCCTTTAATTACTCTGACACTTTTCTTGTATTGACTTGCTCTAAAAATAAAAATAACCTCTGTTTTCTGCTCAACATCAGAAAAAGGTTTCTTTATACACAATTCTTGTATGACAAGAAATAGCACATTCTCAATACATCACGTCAGTGATTATTAACATAAAATTACTTGATACAACAGACTTATACTCCTAAAGGATTGGTGCTTAATAAACTAAATTTGGCAAAGTGTAACTCAATTCATGACCCATCTGACCAGAGCCAACGTCCCTTCTGATGATGACGACATGTCAGCACTTACTGTGAGCATGAAGTGACAGACCTCCGTGGCAGAGGCTGTGAAGTTGATGCTAGGCTATGGTTCAAATAAATCCCTGAACATTAAGTGTGCAAAATGGTTTGATCACTTCTTTTTTTAAAAAAAGGGAAAAAAAAATAACATCTACAAGAGCTACAAAAGTGAATGCAAAAGTATTGCACCCCTAACATGAGACCAATAAGCTGTCTTAAAACCATCACATTGCAGTTCATTTTGGGTGTTCTATGAGTGAGATTTCCAATTCATGATCACAGTAAACAGGATGATGTAAAAAGGTATTGTGTTGTTTCATTGTGATACAAAAGGATGAATAAACAGGCATTTCTACACCCAATGACATACAACAAAGTGTAGTATACTCAAACATTAAACTTCCCTTTATAGATTATTCTTCATTATGGTAACAAACAAATAAATACATTGCATCCAAGCCATCATTTACAATATATTAAAGTTGCTGCATGATATAGCTATATATATCTCTATTGTAGTTATTAAAAAAACTCATTTGGTAACATTTAAAAAAAAACTGATAAAAGGAAGGTAAGAAGCTTAGTTCATTAAGAAGATGTAGGTGTGTAAACACGTCAGGTCGGACAGAATCACATTCAGAGAGCTGCACGCAGTTGGAGAGAAGCTAAAGCTAATGATCTGGCAACAAGGACACAGCCCACACAGCACCCCACACAGCCAGTGAGTCACACTCGTGCATCAATGCTACAAGAACCACCCCAGCGTCTCCCTTTATTCCTCCGCTAAGGTCAATCCATCCTCCTCCTTCTGTGTTTTCTTGGAGGTTTGCAAAGTGCTTTTTTTCCCTTTATGCACAAGTTTTAAAACCTTTGATTCCATTAGTGGCTTCAAGGTTGCAGTAAAATTGCATTCACTTGATGATTTACTAAAAAATGTTTCTTCAAGTGGGCTTCTTTTGAAGCTTTTGCCAAAATCTTTGTCTAAACAAGTGATTAGCTCAAGCAGACTATTTTTTTCTTTGTGAGATTTGCAATAGGTTTTGTAGAATTTAAGTAAATAGCTGTATTTAACGCACTGAGTGATAAATCTAATCCAGATTCTCTCTTGTTGTTTATGTGAATCTCCATGTGATCTCTGGTGCAGGTACTGTAGGGGACTCTGTTTATCAGCTCTTCGATTGACATGCTAGTCTGGTTTCAAAAGGGGGGATTCTTTGCTATGTTGTCAATGATAAGAGCTCACGATTGGATTAACCCAGAACTAAAGAATTTCCTGTTCCTGTCTGGGATTCTGATTTCCCTCAGTAATAAACTGATGACTGCGACTCCAGCTCTTCTTAAAGGTCTTTTCCTCTAATGGTGGAATGGGATACCTACAATTGCGAGGGGGAAAGGTCCCTTTTTACAAAGCCTGTTATTGTGACCAGCATGGATCGGACTGGAATCTGTCATTAAGAGTGACTCCGTCTCTGTGTGGGCGTTGTGTCCAGAAATTTAAAACCAACCATCAGAGAGCTTCTCCTTCGAAGAGAAACCTAGCTCACTGATAAGGCAGTGTGGATAAAAAAACGGTTGGTTTTCTGGTTGTATTGCTTCTCATGTACACAAAAAACACAGATATTCCTCCTTAAAAACTGAAGAGTAACATTTCATTTAGTTTTGGGAAAAGCATATAAATCATAAATTATAAAATATAAAGTCCAGTGTCTGCTTTAAAATTGCCTAGATTGCATCATTATCCTTCTGAAACAATCATAGGCAGTTACCTCCAGTTTCAAATCCAACATCACACAGAAAACAAACCAAAAAAAAAGAACAAAGAAAAAAATCACAAGAAACCTTGTGAAAATAAATGTGCAGAAATCTCTCACCTCTGTCGTGTTCCCTGGCACTGTCTACGCAGATTTAAGTGCTAAAAGCTAAAAATAAAACACGTGGGGAGGGGGGGGGGGGGGGTCAAAAGAAACGGCTGTTGATGTGAAAAGCTCCAATTTTTTAAGGCTGATTCACTGACCTTTAGACACTAACACTTTTTGGCTCTTGGTTTACAGCTATGTTTACATGCACAGGAGAACTTGAATCGATTGTGAGAATACTGGTTTCCATCATGTAAACACTGTCTTTAAATTTAAAGTTTGTGTTATTAATGCTGTGATTAACATAAGCAGAGTAATCTGATTTAGGTCAAATTATTGCAGACTTGTTTGAACAGATTTACACTTTTAGAATTATATTCCTGCAGCATATTTTAACGGGTTGCATCACTTGCTCTACATAACTTGAATTTTACAGCTTCTGTCTGTTTACAGGCTCCGAGGCAGAATGAATTAGCTTGGAAGCAACAGACACACCAATGGAGCTGCAGTTTTAAAATATGACACTGCTCCTACTGTCTAGCAGATATAAACATCTAAATCAACTTAATTTCATGGCCGAAAGCTGAATTACAGTGTGCATGTAAACATAGACAGTGATGCATCATGAGGGATGATGGTGGTCAGTGCAAAGTCTGAAGGAATGTAATGACGTATGGCACTTGGTGCAGATTGACAGCTGATGTAACAGACAGACAGACAGACGGATGGACACATAAGAGACAGACTGCTAGACAGACAGGCAGACAGACAGGGCAGGTTCATGGTCAGCATTCAGTAGTATGGCATCAGGAGTCGGAGGGGTCGCAGGGGGATTTTGCCACCCTGCCTCCTCCCTGGAAGGTTCAGTGGATCCTCGCAGACAGAGGTGAAGAGGACACCAGCTGTCTGTTGGCCTCCGCGCACCGCTATGCGCTCAGCACCAGCCTGTGTTTGTAGAGGCGTTTCTAAGAGGGGCAAGACGCTCCCTCGTTCCAGTTCTGAGCAGCGTCTGTGAGAGGATGCAAAAAGGAAGAGCAGCAGGAGCCAAGAGGAGGAGAAGGATGATCTGAGCAGTGATGAAGGTGAAGAGAGCGTGGGCGTGGTTTCAAAGAAGTAGATCAGCTGCTCTTGCTTTTATTGTCTTCATTTTTGTCATCTCTGGTGAGTTTGGTTGCTCCTTCAGACGGCTCCTCGTTTGGTAGTCACCTGACACAGAGAGAGAGGGGGAGACAGAGGGGAGGAAGGAGCAGTTAGAGTCTGGCCTCACCACAGGACATTCTCATGTAATTAATGCTGAGGTTGAAAGCTCCTGGGCCATCTGTTAGGACCTTCCTGATAACGCCAGCACACCACGACCAGCCTGTGACCTAAATATTTCGCTGCAAACAGCATACCAACACATAACTGTTTGTTTAATACTGACCCCACCCCTCAATCTGTAGACCAGAGGAACACACAGCTGCTGCTCCTCCAGATATGCTCAGTGGAGCTTTACGTTAGACGTTGATATCAGTGTTTTTACCTCAGTGTAATCAAATATGTTCTTAAGCAAACACACAAAGATTAATAAAGAGCTTTTCCTGAGAATTTCAGCCTTTGCAAGGGCACAGACAGAATAACCTCATGTCAAAAATACAACATGACTTATTTGAAAAAGTTTGCTCGACGTTAAATGTTGAATTAGGTTCTTGGGGGTTTGAGCTGATCCAAGCTCACAGTAACCATTCACAGTCACACTTATGAGCAGTTTTAGAGTGCCTAGTTAACCTAAACTGCATGTCTTTGAACTGTTGGAGGACCAATAACACAGACAGTGTTAACCACTTCACTATCATGGAGCTCTGTATATTTGGATTTGAAATGTCTGTCTTTAATAACTATAGGTTTAAAAAAGTAGTGGAAAAAAAGTGCAATTGCATAAATGCACATAAAACTCATGTGGAACCAGAGAGGAAGCCTACAGTGACATCAGTAAGCCTTCATGGTGTCATGCTTGTGATCTCTTTAGATTGGATGAGGGACGGCGCTGCGTCCTGCTGTTTGTTGTGGTCTGTCATTACAGAGCTCAGGATGCTTCAGTGCAGGAGCCACTACTGCTGCTACAATAGGATTAGTGCTGAGAGCTTGTGTCTTGCAAACACACACACAAACACCTCTATAGGCACAAGGACATGTCCATATGCAGAAATATATGTCCCCACTCAAGCATATGCAATATACATATGAAAAAAAACCTAAAATACTCCAGAGAGACAAGCATACATCTTAATAAATAAGAGTTATTGGCCACAAAAGGAGGCTAAGAGGATACTCAAAACAATGTGTTTTGGTTCTATAGCAACAGATCCAGTCTGGGACAAACCTTTTTTCTCAATTATCAGTGTTAAATGTTGCTCTAAACTCTGTAAATTGTTTATGAGCCAAACTTGAGTATAAAACATCACATGCCAGTGTGACATTGAGATAATTAGACTGGTGAATGCTTTGATATTTGCAAGATTGGCCTGCCTTCTCACAGCTTCACTATTACTGCGCTGGAGACTATTGGCTTCCAGAGCAGAGTGGAGGTCTGATCGGTCTGGCAGGCGAGTTAACTTCTATCAAACTGACTTGAAGTGGTTTTTGGCTGTGACGATGCAAAAATCAAGACTGAGCTCTGCTGAGATGACACTGGTAGAGATCAGACTGGGTTGGATTCACGAGGCCAAAGACACAGAACTGTAAAGAAAGTGCTGCTTGACTTCCTCCTTTTCAAGTCATTATTCATTTATGAGGGAGATTTTAAAAGTTCAAGGCCTTTTCTGAATGCACTGTAAGCTATAGGACCATCAGAGCTGTGCACTGTGTGTGTGTTTTTACATGTGTGTGTGTGGTCTGTGGCCGCTGCCCTGCCCGGCACCGCTTAGCATTGCTGACTGAGGATACGAGGCTTTTGTTGAATGATAAGAGTGTACAGAAGGAAAGAATGTTCCTGCAGCTGTATAAACACTTTAACAGTTAAAGTTTGAACAGCAGTGACTAAATCAGTTTTGCCTCATGATGTGACTTTCCTCCCCAAGTAATATTGGAAAGTAGTTACTGAATAAATGAGTGTGAAGCCGCGCTGTCAGAGCTCATGCTCATCTTCTGACAGCCCCCAGCTCGGGGATGTCCTCTAGTTATCATGCGGTGTGGGGTGAATCTGGTCAGCAGAGGCCGGCTCCTCCTGCAGAGGAAGTTAATTGGATCTCAGTATATCTGATCTCCGTCTGGGATTGCATCACCCGAGATTAATAGCTTGAGATGTGTAACAGCTTAGGCGATTACTGCTTCACTTCATCCTCATTTATTCAGCAGTCGTGACTCTTTCTCCTCTCCCCTAAATTCCTCTCCCTCACTTCCACTCCTTGTCAGAGCCCAACACTTTTTCTGTTATCTAAATATTCCACTTAATCTAACACAGCCCCTTACAATGGCACTTTACACTGTTTTTCACCTATGTTTCAGCATGTTGGACCTCTGGGAACAAGAATCAGAGTGGGTGTGAAGGCAGAACACATGCTATGAGAGAGCGGCTGAACTGTGAACTGTATTGATCTGTGATTCAGACCTAAGAGAGGAAAAATACTGCCAGTCACTGATTGGATTATCCTCCAACACAAATGTTTAAAATCAATCAGAGAATGTCAGTTGTTCACTTCAGGACAGAAGTGATCAGTTCTCAGACGTACTCAACTCTGACCCCATGTAGCTATAATCACCGTTCTCTATAATTAGCCTCTTTTGACAGCAGCGGGAAAATACTTTAGCTGCTGTGTGTGACAGAGATCTGTGAAACCCTCAGGCAGAGAGCATAAACTGCCACTGAAACCTGATATGTGTGGCAGCCGTGTGGGAGCCTTTCATGTCACCTGCCATTAGCTGTGCATGCTAATGTCGTCCTGTCAGTGGTAATGACATGGCAGTGCTAAATGTACAAAACCATGCTGGCAGTTTTGCATATTGCAGTCCATTAACTACCCACTGTGTCTACTTAATATTTCTGGAGACTAACATTTCCAGAGCTTACTACAACTTTTTAGATCGATTTCCTGCCTTCATGATAGGTGGTGCCTCCCATTTATCATTGTATTATGCAAATCAACTTGCAGAGTTTTTGATGTTGCTTGTGACGGGCGCTCAATCATAATGTTACTCTCTTAAGGTTTTAAGCTCTTTAAGGATGAAGGAAGTGTTTGAGACAATTTCTTTGTTGGAACATTCAAGGACACTTTGACACTGCAGATTTGAAATGTGTCTTGTTGCAGATGAACATTATCTCGGAAAAAGCAAGACACAACAAGCAGCACATAAACATTTTTGAAAACATCTGTAAATGCTTATTTTTTATCTCCTAAAACAGAATTCACAGGAATACACAGGACATGTATTCTGAATTATTACTTACTGCTTTGATTTTTGGTCTCTTTTCTGTCTGTTTTTATCTCTTAATTTTTTTTCTCAAAATGTGTCATATTGGGTGGGGCTACAACTGCATTTCAAAGTCCAAAAGCATATTGCAATACAAAACAACACCTTGCAATAAGACAATATTGCTTGACTTTGCACCTTGAATAAAAAGCTTTTCGTCAGCCGAAGCTTAAATAAGTGATGCCAAAGGGACCTTGAATGAACAAAGGAGGAGCATTTTTATTGCGTCCATAACTGACTTATGACGGATAATACAGACAGAGCACATAAATGTGTTTGAGATGAAAAATGTTTTCCACCTAAAGTAAAATAATGGTTGTCTAGAGGGTAAAATATATCTAGAAACATTAATTGAAAATGGTCACCAGTGACAAATAACATTTCCATAGTTTAAGGGAGGACAGGAA
The DNA here is from genome assembly GCA_029814665.1 of Acanthurus lineatus. Taxonomy (NCBI): domain Eukaryota; kingdom Metazoa; phylum Chordata; class Actinopteri; order Acanthuriformes; family Acanthuridae; genus Acanthurus; species Acanthurus lineatus. The sequence continues at coordinate 4,159,205 of JAPZDV010000006.1, read as the reverse complement.
AACTTCTGCCTGCAGTAATTTGCACCTTCATAGACGTTCTTCGCCATATTAACTACTGCCTTCAAATACTGCAGGGAGCAGAAACTGACAGATCATCCTGCTACCTGAACTGAACTCTGACTGTTCTGCAGGAAATCCTGCACACCTCAGTTTCCTTGTTTTCAGAAGTTGGTCCAATTAAATCAAAAGAAACTCAAATTAGAGCACTAATGAGGAAACACATAATCAAATCATTGTTAACAATTCTTTTTCCTTGAAATAACAAGAAATAAACAGATTTCTATTTAATATAACAGCTTCAGCCAAATCAAAAAAACAACTGATTTATTTCACCGAGTTCCTGCTCTTTTTCTGACCTTCTCCATATCTCACTGAAGAGACTCACTGAGGGGACGATAATATACCCAGAAGTCCACACATTAACGACCCATGTTTTTTACACTTTAATACACACATACAGTGTTTCTGACGAATGTTTAGAGGACAAATGAACCCAGACAGGGTGATGGTTAGAAAGCGGTAAAACCTTGACCTTTTGGCTGAACATGATAACCTTTGCAAATAAGTCACAACAGATTCCTTGTCCTTCTAATCATTCAGTCAGAATTTAATCTTGTTTTTCTTTACTGGCAAGCAAAGCAGCTCCCCATTGTTCTACAGTGCAGAGTTGACTGGCTTGCTGCCAGTTATTGTTTTTCTCTTTGCTCAGTTAATAATTAGAGAGGTTTTGCACCATGTGTGTGAGCCTGATAAAGGCAGGAAGTCAGCAAAGGTCTTGATAAGATGTCATGTATTTGGTCAAGTGACCACCACTCCAAGAATGCTCTGACTCTCCCTGAGCACAATGGGAAAGGAAACGGATCATAGATCAATCATTTGTGTATCATATGTGTATCACATCCAATGTTTACACTGTCATAAAGCTTTTGACAGTTTCAGGTCAGAGTGTCTTTAAGTCCTAAAACATCTTGTTTTTAGATCCCTGTGCCTCCTAATGAAAGAAGCTTTACAAGATGCTTTCCAGGTAATGAGAAAAGAACCCTATAAATGTTAATGTCCTAAGACCGTCTCCCTGTTATCAACCACTTAAATTGCTTGCAGAACTGCTGATGTGCAAAGCACTTAGGTGTTAAAGCATCTTTAGGAGAAAAGGCAATTTACCTGGTCATACCTTGACTGAGGAGGGCTGTCGTGTCAGCTGGCTCAACCTGAGGAAAGAGGATTAGCTTTAGAAATTAAGGAGGCACACAAACTCTCAAACAGACCTTCTTAAACCAATTTCAACACTTATTATTCTCTTTTTATTCTTGTTATTCCATCAATCTTCCCCCACGGCTAACATCACTCTCTGCTTCTGTGATCCTCCAGGCTGCCATGCTCAGCCTGTCTTGAGCCACACTGAATCTGTGCTCTCACAGCACTCTGGCATGGCAGATGAGACAGTTCTGCTCTCACACATCACTAAGTGTGACTGTGGATTGGGTGAATTTGTGGATGGGAGTGGGGGGGGCATGCACTGAACCTAAGCTATAAATGGCAGTCGTGCAGCCAAAAAAAGCTAACAACCTAGAAATAATAAAGCACTCTTTAAGGCTGGAAATAGAAAGGCGCGCTCCAGTGAGTAACTCGTTCGGCTCCGTGGCTTTTATAAATAGTGCTGTGTATCTGAGGACACACTAAGAGCAGCTAAGCGCTCTGTAAAGTCAGGGGGAATTTTTAAATTGGGGGGCTTTATAGCGTGAATGGAATTTATAAATATCACAGTCATGAAACAGCCTTAGTTCTACAAAGTTGTGGATGTTGTCATCATTCCTGGTCCCTGAGGTGCTGTTTGCAGCTTGTTACATAAGAGTTGCTGCCGTTCAAGTTTGAAGTTTTTATTCTGTGGGATGTTTAATACAAAACTGTACAAGTCTGTGGGGTCTTTTGTATACTGTGTGAGTTGTGAAAGGGATTGTTTGCTGTATATATCTAATCTGACAGCTGGTGTATGATTAACTCATCTATGGGTTAGGCACGAAGGCAAAGGTGGAAGTAAACAAGCTGAATTCCTCTGACAGGACTGCTGTTAGGAGATACAGATGAAAATGTGTCAAAGTAAAAGAATGAGAATAGGAAGTTTCATATTCAAAACTAATCAAAGTGTTTTCTCTGTGTAATGTCCTGATATTAAATATAATAAATGTGAATTTATTAACATTTATAACTGCAAATGTTTTTTATTTCTATGCATTAATGTATTATTAACATTTTTTGTGTCATACATTTGGTTAACATTTATGAAGAAGCTATTAACATTTCTTACTTTACACTTTATATTGTTGTCATGTATCATTAATGTATCAATTTTCTGTTACTGCAGACTTAATGTTTACCACCATGTATTAGTGTCTAATTAACATTTAGAACTGCCAACCTGACATTCTTTATCCCATATCAATGACTCATACACATTTACATCTGCAGACTTGTTTGCCTTGCAAAAGGTGAAAAAAACGAGCCCTTACAAATGGCTCAATGACTTGACTTTATAAAAGACTGAATTTTTATAACCTTGCAGCCAAAAAGATATTCTTATTAGTGGCTTGGAACTGATGAATAGAGCATTACTAACTGATCAATTAATAATCAATAAAGTGGATAGTTAAAACGTATAAATCCTTCACAAAGGTGACTTCTCAGAAAGTGGTATCAGATGTTTAGAAAATGTATCAGCTTTGAAATGAAGAGGTTTGATCTTGTAGTGCATCTATGTTAGGGATCATATTTGTATAAAAGGATCAACGTAACGGTGCCTCCAGGTTTCTGTTTCATATCTGAGACTTTTTCAACTCCATCTGGTGATTTATTAGCTTTGCCCTGCAGCATGTAGTGTGAAAGTCAAGGAGTTGCGGCTAGATATAGTTTGAGTGAACATGTGCCATCTGCCCCCACTGTGTAATGATGTGGTCAGATAGCTTGAACCACATATCGGACCACAAACTAGTATCTGTTTCTGGCACGATGGCAAGAGTGTGGCTTTTCTTTCAGTCATTGTTCTGCATTTCTTCCCTTTTTTTTCCTGGACGACACCCAACAGAAAGCCACGGCATAGCTTGGTGGTGCCTTTCAAAACCCCCCTTTAAAAGTGTATATTAAAATTACACAGAGGAAGTCAGTACTTGACTCCAGGATTTAAGAAATGCAGTAAATTCCTTGAACCGTGAAGTTAACGGTTTCTAAATTTCTTTTTCAAATTTTAGGTTGTCCTCTAAAGTGGATATAATTTCAAATAGGCTTTTTCTGATTAAGCTGTTCTAAAACCTCTCACATCCCTCTTTATGAGAGGTTTTGGCGTGGGAACGACCAGCAAACAACTCCACAGAGTGAGCACAAGGCGACTGCAGACAGACCTCAGACATCAGGCTGCCATCCTGTCTAAAAATGTCCCTCATCTTCAGCAGGAAGGAAGTCATTTCTGAGAGCGCTGGCACCAGGGGACTAAGTCAATGTGATAAAAAGTAGGAAAAAATAGTGGAAAAGAAACAAGAAGTCATGTCTCACCATCTGAAAGGGGATGACTGTGTTTGTTTTAGCCTTTTAAGGCCATGACCAGCCACCGTGCCCTCTGGGTTCACGTCTTTAGTGTTTGAAAGAGGAAAATATGAATGCACGAAGAAGAGAGGCGGTAGCTGGTAAAAGTCTAAGTAAGCACACTTTGACAAATTGATGGCTAGAACAGCTTGTGTCAGCTTTGGAGCACTTTTAGCTGACTGGGACTTTCTATTGGCTCCGGGGCCTTTCTGAGCCTTGCAGGGTTGGCACCATTGTTGTCACCACTGGCAGCTTGTCACTGACATACGTCAAACAGCAGCATCAGAGTTTAAGAATGAAGTCCAAAACCTCTTTGCGTCCATATGGTATTCAGTATAAAACCTCTTACTGCCACTTCCTCAACCTCTTGAACTAAGGTGATGTGTTTTTGGAGTCAGTGGAGGACATCGCAAGAGAGTATTAAATATTTAAAGAATAAATGACTAAATAATACATGAAATAATGATGAGTTATTCCAACAATGTCTGAGTCACTTACTGTTTCTCGGTCTTCTCCCTGTCATCCAGGAAAAACAGCGCTGTGGCCAGGAAAAACATGCCCCCCAGGACGATGATAAAGGGACAAAGCATGAGGGCATAGCCCAGGCTGAGGAACCGCCACAGCGCTGACGTAGCGTAGCTCTGCTGAAGGGCGTCGGAGATCTGCATCCAGGTGTGCCAGGACAAACACACAAAGACAAACACACACCCAACATAACCAAAACCACCACACATGCACACAGAGACACAAACAAAAGACAAGAGAGATTTTATTGGAAATAATCATCCAGCAAAAGTTCCTAAAATATCCTGTCATGCTCTGACACACTACATGACACTGTGCTCATAGCATAGCACATACTCACACTGAATGCTTTACCAGAGTGAGTTCTGCATGTTTTATCATAGCAACAGATAAAACTGACACACAGCATGAGGTAAGACAGCCTGTTCAAGTGAGGCAGGATTTCACAGCTAATAGTTCACGTCGCTGTCAAAGGCTTAAGTAACTCTGGTGTTCGGTCTGTTGTACGTGGTGCTGAGGAAAACAACAGCTGGAGAGCAGTGGGTGTGAAGTGACCATTTCTCTCTCCCAGTGTCACTCATACAGCAGCTCTCAAACACACATAGATCACTGTACTGACAATTGTGCTGAAGAGGAGGCTGGAAATGGTGGCTTTTAGCAGATTATGTGGATATATGCACAGCAGGAACAAGTGGGGGCTTCTTATGTGTGTGTGTGTGTGTGTGAGGGAGAGTCTAGGCAGCCATAGGTCATCCTGGCAGAAGCACATTGATTTTATGTTAGTGTCAGCAGAATGGGATTCTCTAGAGCTGGAGAACTGCTGACGGGAGGATGGCGGAGGAAGGGAACGTGTGCCTGCAGTGTGTGTTCACATGTGCATGTGCAACTTGCATTAGTACATACGTGCATCGTGGGGAGCAATCAAAGGAAGAAGGAGGATGGTGGAGGTACATAAAAACACACACACACACACACACATGTGACTAAATCTGGTATACATCCAGCAGCTGTGTGTGTGGCCAGCGCAGAGCTTTTTTTTGTCAGGTACAGTAAATTGCCTGCAACTTGCATAATACAGCTTAGCTAAAAATACATCCTGAATTGCTGCATGTCTAATTATTGAGCTAGAAGGCATTTGTTAGGAGATTTGCTGAAATTGTTCCTGGCGTTCCCTCGCCACCCACTCTGCCTGCAGCCATGTCCCACTCATACAGTATGGGAGGAGTCCATTATGTGTTTCTCAGGGGAACTCTAATGTGACAACTGCCACTGTCTACGTGCTGATGATGACGGATCCTGTCTCAAGCTCAGGAGGGTTTCAGAAGAACTTAAGTACTTTCTTCGACACAACGGGAAGTGGCAGTTGTGTGGCATTTGGGAACCAAAATCTGTGGGCACTCCATCTAATGCAACTGTAATGCAGTGGAAAACACGTTTGTTTGTGCAGAGTTGAGTGCATCATCTGCAGGTCTGTTTGCTGCACACAGTTGTGGACCAAGAGGTCTGACTCACATGCTCACTTTTCTCCCGTGGTTGCTTAGCAATAACCACCACACTGTTTTTCTCGAGATTCTCCACTTTGCTCATTCACAGGAGTTGTGCCAGTCTGCATGAGTGTGTATCTCTCATGCTCATCGTGCGTCACGACAAGTCCATCACACTCGCGTGCTAAACCTCAGCTCAGGAACTGAGGCAGTGAGTGGTGACGCACTTGGAGCCTCGTTGGTCGGGGGTTTGTGGAGGAGTGAGAAACCCCCGGACATTCAGTATGTCACTCAGAGGAGAGTCGTGACCCCGGAGGCTGGATGGAGAACCCGGGTATGCGGATAACTATGAGGCCATGTCTCCGTAACTCTGGCTGGCAGTGTGTGTCTGTGTGTGTGTGTGTGGGCTGCGTTTTTCTGACATGAGGAGCTTTTTGGAATATAACTGGAGTAATTACACTTAAAAAAGCCTTAATTTTCCAAGTCATGTTTTTAGGTTGAAACCAAAGATGGAACAAATGTTTTTTTCAAGATTAAGTTACCCTTAATTTTTAAAATTCATTTTTTTAATTGTCTAGTCTATGAAACATCAAAAAACTGTGAAAACTGTCAATCGTAAGTCAAGGTGCCATTTTTACAATGCTTGCTTTGTCTAACCAACAGTCTAACAGCCAAAGATAATTAACAATAAAATACAAAACAGCTCAATAAAGCCACAAATCCCCAGACTGAAGAGGTGAGTATGTTTCTCATTTTGTGTTTGATAAATGATTTTCAATGCTTAATCAGTTCTCATGATTGCTTTTCTTCTATTGAAATAAGACATTAATCATCTAGTCTTCTAAAGACTTCACAGGCAGAATTGGAGAGATCCTTACAGAGCCACACGGTGGTTCAAAGCGCTGTTTCTCTAAATGTGTCAATAGGAAGTTTGTACAACATAATATGACACGGGGTTTCATTTGATCTGCAGGAACAATACAGCACCAGTCTCTCAGCCGGAATCTGCCAGTTTTGTTCACTCTTTTGAGGAGCTTGTCAGCACTTGGAGATAAGTTACTGCTCCTTTTATCAGGCTTTGACAAGAGTTTAACATTTCTATTTGAGGAAAAGTAAAAAAAAAACAAAAAACAGGACACTTTGAATGCAGCTCATACAGACAGCTGTGTGTGTTGCCAGCCCGTCAGGCCCCGACAGAGGATCTCCAGGATCAGTTTGATTCACTAATCAAAGACTTCTACTTTGCCTTTGTTAACATGACCTATAGGCAGTGAGCCAATGAAATGCAATGTAAACACACTACACTGAGGCAGTCTTTTGTGTCTAAGCTCTAAAGAATATCCTAAATACTAACAAAAAAAGGTGAAACATCAGGATATGATGTGTACAGTGTTCGTTATTGCTCTGATGTTACTGCATTCAGTTTTTGTGTGTTACACTTGCATAAAAGCCCATTTTTCCATGCATCCTGTATGCTTCAAAAAGGAAAACAGACCGTGAACCTATAAAGTTACTGTTTTACCACAGAAATGTTCATTCTCTATTTGGAATGAAAGGAACGCTGCTTGACAGATTGAGGTGGATCCTGTTTCACACGCCATTGAACAGAGAGCAGCACTTGTGTTCGGGCCTCCTGGATGCTTTTCTTTAGATTCATGTGTGCAGTTAAGATGGTGGTGGGCTTTTGAGGAAGGGGGGCTGTGGGAGTCAGAGTGACCTTGAGAGGTCTAGCGTCCCACTAAGAACCACTCTTTCATATCCTAACCAATCAAATACAGTAACACTGGCCCCTTGGGAGCCGTGAGATTTACTAGAAAATGCTGGTGACAGCCTGAAGAGCAGTGGTGAAATCACAACTCTGTTCACGGGCCCTCCCGAGACATGTGCTAAAAGCTGCTCTTGTACCTACCTCTCTTTTGCACTGGCCCACTTTAAGCAAGAGCTGAACTCCTATCTGAATACATCGAGCACATGAATGGGGCGCTTACAGACATGCTGTAGCTGTGTGTTTCTGGCTGGGAATCAAAATCTGGGGTAAATCTGAAAGCAGAACTGCTTCTTGGAGAGTCTTACCAGGCAAATCAGGTACGGACTTCATGCATCACCCAAGAGATGAGAGGTGAAGCTCTGAAAGGCCACCGCCGTTGCTCTCCGTGTGGGGATAACTACAAACTGCAAAAAAAAAGTAGAGAAAAACATAGGGGTGAAAAATACATGAGATTGTATAATCTAATAAAGAGACAAAGGTAGAAAGATTCACTCAGCCATGTAAAAAACAACTATTTCAGTATTTAATTATGCAGGCAGCCCACCTCCATGGGTCAGAACACCCCAGGCAGACCTGTCAGTCACGGTTAAAATGTCAGTAATGGCCTCTCTCTGTCTCTACATACTCACCACAGTCTCCATCCTAATTACAAATTGAGGAGCTGGTTGGTACATTCACTTCCCTGAAAGTCTTCATTTGGCTCCTCTTTTCACTTTTAGATACCATAACACATCAGAGAAAGGGCTCCTCTTTCAATGTTTCCATTAGCATTTTACAGATAAATGTTAGTAAACTAAAAGCTCAGACTGAAGCTAACAAAGGTCTGAGTCCACTCACTCATTTCATAAATCAAGAGTGCATCCATATGGCTATTTAAAAAAGTTTGTTGCAGGAATTTCCAGTGAGCCACTGGATAAGTATAGGCTGTCAGTACTTACCATTAAAATGTCTGCTGTTATGGCCCAATTTAGGAAAAGCAGCGTCTCTCCTATGAAGATGCAAACCTAAATAAAGGAGAAATAAATTGTTCATTTAGCAGCGCTAATTAAGATCAGCCCATTTCCGCTGCACTAAAGGCTGCTAACTAGACACGAAGCCAAAAGAGGAGGATGCAGATATTTCTACAGCGTGTGAGAATCAACTGCTGAATAAAAGAGCTTTGGCTCTGTGGTTTAAAAACATGTTATTATGCTGTGGCCCAATTATACACGGTGGTGCAGGCTTTCATTTTGGTCCCATTGAGCCGAGTATTTAGCCTACGAGCTGAAAAACAGCACAGGATGATAAGGGTTTTTTTTTTTTTTTATTCTTGTCAAAGTCATATATTCAGCGTGGAAACCTTTGAACACTTCCTAAGTTTAGATCCAGCTGCAAGATCTCAATTTAGGTCCTGCTTCTCAATGGGTGGAACAGAAAATGTATACTTGAAATAACACGGTTAAGTTGACATAAAGCACATGCACTCTAATGTGCATATGTAAACGGGCTGGCAGCAGCTGGTGTTGCTATTTGGCCACTTTTTAAAAAACAGACCCAGGATTTGGTTGCAGTGGAATCTCATGTATCTGTGCAACCGGGGTTTTGTCTGGCACGGTTTTAACACGGCCGGTTGATGTGTGTTTCCTGCTAAGGGAATAACCCCTCTGCTGAAGTGCCAGACCTACAGTGCAGCACAGAGAGCTACACAAGCAAGTCTGACAGAGTAGATGTAGACAAGTGTGCTTTAAGAGCTGTGAACGAGACACCGTGACCGACATGTTGCCTCTCAGAGGATAGAAGCCCAGCCTTTCCTCAGATTAGCTGTGCGTTGACGAGACAACAGCTGCGAAGGGTCAATCGGCCTCGACAGCGCAGCTCTGACCGTTACAGCAACGTCACGCCTTATAATGTGACACATCTGTCAGCGTTTTGCCATGAAACCTGAGCTGATCACTTACAACTGCTGCTGTACTGTACAATGATTTAATATTATACAGTAGAGGAGTCTGAGAAGGAGGGAAGTCAAAACATGTTTAAAGTTGGAACGGTTAAACAAGCATAGCTGCTGTATGTTTTCACACAATCAAATACTTTTTCCCTCTAAGGTATGACATAAAACTTTAGAGAGCATCAGCTGCCTGCATCTTTACCCTTTGCAACCAGTGTAAAAATAGAAATCTGGTGTCGCCCGAGTGCACCAGCAAAAGTGCTTTCTGTCATGCGCATTTGTCTGAAATGAAGTTAGACAGGGTTGTAATCGTGTAATTGTTATGGATTCTGCTGAACTTCAAGTCTAATTGTCTGAGTCATGCTTCTGATAGATGTGCACTTTTGACCAAATAGGATTTCATTTTAATCTAAATTCATTCAATCAAATCACCACTTAAATTAATAATTATTTGTCATATGGGAGCTACTTTGTTAAGCACCTGTTGGGCAATAGTAAACGCAGCAGGCTTTATTTTTTAAAATGGTGTGTTATTACAGTTCATAGCAGTTATTGGGAAATTATGTTGTTCCGTATCTTGAACAATAAAACAAATTAACACTCTTAAACGCCCCTCCCGTGTGCTGTCAAAAATTTCTGCGATGATTCAGCAGTAAACAAAGTCCGACGTGCCAAAGTCAGCCAAGGTCACATATTTAGGATATGGACGCCTGCTTATTATGTTCCTTTACACGCATGGGAAATATTTTCCACATTTTCCAGCTTTCCAGCATTAATACCACTGAACTTGTTGAGAGTCAGTTCCTCTTCCTCTGTCTGTGATAAGAGTGAGAAGTTTGTGCTTGGTGAGTCCAGCAGCCTGGAGTGCATTGTTTCGGAGCAGTGGTTATGAAGTTGCACCCTTTCCTGCTTCTCAAGGCAATTAGGCACTTGGGCTCGGTGTGCATTCGCCTGAGAATCAATCTTCAGGCCAGATGAGGTATGAGCCTCAGCTACCTGCAGTAGCTCCTGAGGTCATTCCAATCTAACCTGCAATTAAGGCTGTTTATTATAAGGAGGCAACACCCATTCACTGCCTCTGGGCCTGAAAGGACGCAGCATCAGGAAGGTACCCTCTTACTTCCTTATACCTGATCAAACATTAACCTCACCTAATGAGCTTTTACAAAACCCTCTCTTGTTAAATTGGTTACCAGACTTTCCCTTTTAATTCCAAGCCTGATCCGTACTTGACATACTAATATCGCTCTTTGTTAAAGGGACACTTTTGTCTGGGGTTTTGTTGATTCTTGGATGGTGTAAAGCAAAGGTGGACTTACATTAATAACAACTATCACCACAGTTTGTTGAACTTTCTGCTGCAGATACAACAGAGTTGCATGCAGTGATTCTTACATAGGCTCCGACGATGCTCTTCTTGGCCACCACGAAGATGAGGCAGATGAAGATGGCCGAGCCCAGCATGCTGACTGCACACACGAGTGGGTCGGCTCGCTCTGTCTTCTGGCGGCACAGGCGTGTGGTGGCCGCCCCGATGACCACGCCTAACAGACCGGTCACACAGGTGATCGCCCCAAAGATTAGACTGCACATAAGAAGAAATAAATATTACCAGAAATAATAATCATGTGTATTTTGGTCTTTGTAATCTTAGCAGGGAAGCCTTGGATAGGACATGCACATTTGGAAGATAGTATGGTTTATTACAAATGGTGTAACACTAAAACACTTTGTAAATTAAAAGGAGCCATAGTTGATGTTTGTACATTGAGCTTTTCATGTGTGACGCTTGTATCCGTCTTTATAACATGGTTTCAGATTACTTTAGAGACTTCAAGAGCTTCAATAATTAACCTCTCACCTGTCTGTGCTACTGCAGATCTCTTTTGTACAAGGCTCTGCAGTCTTCTGCACCACCTGGGCTCTTGCCAGGTATATAGGAATCCACATACCAAACGCACCCGTGGCAAAAGACACAGCCGCAGACGCCAGGGAGGAGAACACATAGCTCCGACTAGCCACAAAGGAACACAAGCACATGAAATTAAACAGGTGATTATCTTGGCTTACAGAAGAAAAAAGATAAACAAGCTACTGCTTTTTGTCACGCAACCTGAAACATCACATCTGTACACTTTGTCTCATATGACAAATGACAGAGCGAACGGATAATAAAGGATTACAATTGAATGATATCCACTTTGACAAATTGCAGTACCTCAAAAGTGAGAGAGTAAGAATTTAAAGCAACTCTGCTGCTTAATTATAAATATACTGAAATTAAATGCAGATAAGACTGACATTTTTATATAGGAAACAAAAATAACACACTTTTAAAACCTTTTTATGTTTCCACAAGGTGTTAAATGTGGAAGACTGTGTGCAGCTAAATGTCACAGGGGAAGCAAGGATGAATATTTGGTTTATCACCCAACATAGTTGCCATAAACCTGCATGACTACATTACAGTAGGCTAGCTATATAAAGCTTGTAACGTTTTTAAGGGAAATGTAGCCCACAGGTCATATAATAACAAGGGCTTACACTGTCATGGATGCAAAGCTTCCCTCACAGTTCAGCAGTAATGCAGCGCACTGGTGAGTGAATGATAGCTGGTTCACTGTGTCTCATGTTGACATTTCCATGCCTCTAATGGCTGCTATAAAAAGATCTAATATATATTTTTTGTTGCCTTTCATTCAACAAGTGATTAGATTGTTAGTATACATGGCTCTAAGTGATCTGCTCAGGAAAATTGGTTTACTATGGTGCCTACTCTCATCACTAAACAAATAATACAGTCAGTCTCCCAAAACCTGGTACATCATCTGAAGCTGTTTGGAAGCCTTACTTCTTGGCGAGCGCCTTCATGTCACAGTACCAGGAAGTGCGGGTTTTGATGCGACCTGCCATCTGATCAGCGCTGCCTCTCTTTGGCTCCGGCACAAAGAGCAGGATCAGAGTTCCTGCTGTGATCCCCAAAACTGGGGACACCTACAGGGACAAGAAAGACACATTATAGAACTCTGGCCAGTTTCACACATCACACAGACATGATATTCAGAGTGGGCGGGGTTTGATGGGGGGCAGACATGAGATGTAGGACAAAGATCAGTATGTTCACTACCTGAAGGACGGCCACTGTGTTTGCCGATACGCCTGAAATACTATACAAGCCCTCTGGAGCTGAGGACATTCCCTCTGCTTACTCGGTTGGCACTGTGTGAGTGTGTGTGTGTGTGTGCGTGTGTGTGTGTGTGTGTGTGTGTGTGTGTGTGAATGAGTGTGTATGGGCTTGCCTATGTGTATAAGCATACAAGACTCTAAAAGAGCTTTTTGCCTTTGAGAGCTACTTTGTGAGCTCTGCACCAAGGTGAAAACCTCATAAGTGGCCATCTGCTATTATGTTCACTATCATCTTTTGTGGGTTACGGGGTTGCATGTTTGTGCATGCGTGTGTGTGTGTCTGTGCAGGGGAGATGCAGACAAAAGGCAGGATGGGATGTGTATGGGGGAGGATTTGTTCGAGTAATACAAATGCTCACAAAAGCAAAAACCTATTTCATGTGTCAGGGCAGATTCATCATATAATATTTTGTTGCTCATTTATATGCATAAGCACTGGGGTTATCGTGTAACGTGTGTGTGTGTATGTGTATGTATGTGAGTGTGTGTTCAATTTTTTCATTGAGGGAGTAATTCTGGGTCTGATGTGGCTCATAATGTGTCTGATAATACAGCTCAACATGGTCTCAAAGGTGTGAGGATTACAGCAGCACTGATCATTTCCCTTCCCATACTGTCTCTTCTCTCCAGTCTGCTTCAGCTTGTGTGGAGCAGCTTAATGAAAAACCACATCTGCATCAGGGGCGCGTAATGCGCTTCAGAGAGATGCAGCTTAATGGAGGACACACTGCTCATTTCAAAAGAAAATAAATGTTAGCTTTTTCGAAATTACTCATCGATACACTGGGAATCCGTCACCCACCTTTGACCTTGAGTCCCACAGAGCCCATTAGACACTTCCTGTATGGTAGGTTGGCAATCAAACAAATTAGCTACTGCCCTCTCTTGCTCCTTATTTCTATGCATCCCCTCTTTTCCATCTTATCGTTTTTTGCTGAACAAGGAAGGTGGCTGGAACACGTCGGGCAAAAACAAGCGGAAGCGCTGCCGTGTTTTTTCCTTTAGGCAGGATACTGCTGCACAGAGCCCCTTTCATGTCTCGGTATGTGTTTTCCTCTGCATGCCACACCGGTGATTAATTGGCTTTGAGATTGTTTTATAGGAATGTCATTGTGACTGCTGTGGAACAAACTGCCCTGCTCTTACTGTGGCTTTTCTTTTTTTATGCTCCACCAAGACGAGAAAAATGGACGTCCTGTTTCCTGAAATCCAGCGAGCTGTCATGTCCAGGAATCCCTTCCACCGAGACATGCTGAGACAATGTTTAATGTCTTCCTTTGAACGTCAGTTGGCTCATAAGAGGAGCCAGGTCATAATTTGTTATTAGGATTTTAAAAGTTGACCCTGAAGTCAGCAGCTCCTCGGAGACCTTTCATTGTCCTCTCCATTACTGCTGGTATGCCTTATAGAGTTGTAACTCTGAAATGTTTTGTCCCAAGTGAATCAGTTGAGTCCCCCTAAAAAAAAATCCCTCAATATGACAACAGTGATTTAAACCCTTTATTCAACACCTGTGTTTGCTTTTAAAGGGGCATTAAGTGTGCTAGACTGAAATACAGTCCTGTAAGAATTTTTTTCTTGAAGTGTGCCCATCAAGATGGGACATCACGGCAAATTTCTGCAGATAAATTTAAATTAGCCTTTAACTGAAAGGGATCCGGCTTAATGCTCTGGGAGCACCTTTGAGGCAGTAAGTATTAGCATATGTGTGCCAGATCAAACTGAAATCCTCTCTGTCACTGCCCTTAAAAGAGGCTTAGTGCCTTCACTGGTACACATTCTCATTTCTTACTCTCAAATGCTTCCCAAAGATTTGGACCTCATCATTTCCTTTCCTGGCAACTTCCATTGTTCTCCCTTTTAAAAAAAAAGAGAATCCAAAGCACAGCTAGCTTGTCTAAAAGTACCTGGAACATGCATTAAGTATTGTGTCCCTGGCAGGGCCAAAGTGTACCCTCAGCAACCTCTTCCCAAAGCGTACAGCTAACAATGAAGCCTTATGTTATGTTTCATCATGTTCCTGCACTGAAAAAGACACTACACACAGGCTGAGGGAGCACTGACACCTTGTTATTTCACTGAGGCCGACATTGATCCTGCTTCACCGGAGACGACCTATGTGGTAAAAGAGTAATGAAAGATAAATGTGTTTACAGCAAATGGGGAAGAAAAAAAGGAGCATCAGCCTTGATCTTTAATAGAAATCCACTTTCTTTGCTGCAGACATCTGATCAAAGTTGAAAAACACTTTTTTCAGCTTTAAACAGTTTAAAAAAATGTTGATGTTAAAAGTTTTAGAAACATTTTTAGAAATGCTGGTGTAGGAGGCTGGAGGCTAAGCTGCATGCTGATGTGGATGTGTGTGTGAGAGTTATCCAGCCTGTAGCTCTCTCTGCTCTGTCACTTCTCTACAGTGTCAGGGTCTGGACTGTCTGTTCAGCCCTGTTCAGCCCCCCCCCCCGGTGCTTCTGCCACCACTGACCCATCTGACCCCAGATCCTATGACAGGCCTCCCCACCAGGCCCTGCAGGAGGTGCTCTTCATCTGTTTTTGTATGCATCTTTGTGTGCATTGTTTGATGATAATGATGATGATGCCCTTACCCTTAAAGCCCAGTGCCAGTCTCCTGCAGCCTCCTTGGCGCTGGAGCCCAGGATGTAACCCAACCCGCTGCGGAGACAAAGAATCTGCATTAGCAACACAAAAACTCATACTTAACATACATGTACATCACTCTGAAGCTGCTTCACTGAGGTCTGTCAGGGCATGTTATATATAAAGCATATGAGTCAGTGTCCTGAGTTAGCTGAGTCTGTCATTTCCATCACTTCAGCTTACGCCTACACTTACACATACACACATGCTGTTTGTAGTGTAATTAAAGCTGTGTTGAGTGTTTGCATACTTGACATGGAGAGCGTAATGACAGTGTAACTGATCAAAGCACTGGTAGCAACCTGGCTAGCTGGTCTATTTGTGGCCTTGTGGTTCGAGCATGTAGTCACAGGTGCAAAGTTATCGCCCACGAGGCAGCAGAACGCAGCACAAACAAGGTTGTCCGGCTGGAGGCTGTGTGTTGTGTCACAGTATAATCAAATTTTACAGCATTTTACTTGAGTTTAAAGGTATCATGAAGGGAAATAACAGTGAAATGCTTTGAGGGAAATGTTGCTAGATTAGATAAGTTCAGATAAAATGGCCCCTGCACTGTGATAAGCCTCTGCTGCCTGATTACATCAGTATTTAAAGGACAAAGAGGAGTCAAATTGTAAAGGTGTGAGCAGATAAGTGTGTAAGTATTATCTTCAACACAGTAATGTGGTGACAAAAAGCAGATAAATTGTGTTATTATTTGTTAGCAACCAACATGACCTGACCTAACCAGGTCATGTTGGTTGACCTGACCATAACCTGAAACCAATCGGCATCTGTTTTGTTTATAAATAAAAAAAAACTTGAGATCATCTAAGTCACATTTCAAGGAAACAGCACATATTTATTAATGGTTCAAGCTTCTCAAATGTTAAGATTTGCAATGTTTTTGTTGCTTTGTGATGACAAACTGAATATTTTTAGGGTTTCATAATAGTTGGTTGGACAAAACAAACAACTTGATGATGAAACCCTGAGCTTGTGGCATTGTGACACTATCTTTTACTTACTTTTGCCATTTAATAGATTTAATATTATCTGCCAGATCCTAAAGCTGATAAACGACTAGGGAATTTCTGATCAATGGCCGATTTTGAGTGACACTGCTTTTCAACACTATAATGCAAGCAGTAAATGAGGGCGTACCTTATCTTATCTGTGAATGTATACCTATATTAATACGGGTCCAGAGCCTTGACAAAACAATGCTAAACAGGATTAAAGGTGTTCTTGGAGGCTCAGGACCTTACTAAGACTCTTTGTGTTGTTTTTTCCTTGAACCCATTTCTATCTTATTTCTTTTTTAAAACTTCCTCTACAGAATCAGTCAGTGAGAATCAATCAGACTTCCTGATTTGAGTTTGTTCAACCTGTTTGTCTGCCTGTGCACGGCCTTTGGTCGAGAGATGCTGTTTTCCATTAGAAAAGCAGATTGGAGCAATAGATTGATGCCCAAATGTAGCCAGCAACTCACACAGTGGGTTCTTATCAGCATCGGCTGCTAAATAGCCAAAACATGTTTAACTGGTTTTACACACACATACTCACACATCTGTGTATTCAGAGCAAAATGTGGAAACAGTCCACTGTTGTGCTTCCATGATTAGGTCTCCAAAAATAACACTGTATTAAAAACAGGCTCAGACGGCATATGATATTTCCAGTGAGTGACTAACAGCTAATCTTATCAGAGAATGTTTGGAAAGTTCAACACCAACAATAAAACTCCAGCATGACAAATACGCTCACATCAAACGCCGGTCTCACACAATAACCTGTCTGTAGGGGGGAGTTGAAAAATTATGGGAGAAAAAAAATGAGGGCAGGGGAATCCATTTCCTGTGACTCAAGTCTAATTCCTGAGGTCATTTCCTGGAAGTGGTCATAACAACCTCAGTTAAGACAAACAAGTGGGAGCCTGGATAGGATGTTTGACTGCACTTTACTGAGGCCCACTCTTTTACCTCCTATTGTCTGTGTAGCTGGGCAGTTTACTGTGACCCAAACATTTTGGCAGTTCATGACACAACCACTCAGGCAGTTTAGTCTCTCCTTTTCCTCATTTCTCCACTGTCTCCAATCTACCATTAAAAACTCATATGATTAGTTCACTAAATGAGCTCTCAAACCATTCATTTCTGTGGTTTGCTCTGCAGCAACAAATTTAGGTGATGTGTTATACGTACATGTTTACAGTGTTGGAGAGACTGCAGCGCATTTGCCTTTAACGTAGCATTTCCTAGTGTGTGTTCCCGCATGCAGACGCGCAGCATGCAGCAGCTCGGCACATGCTGTTAAGCTCTGTATATAATGATAAACCTCAAGTGGCTCCTGTGCCGCATCCACAGACACATTCATCTTTTATTACTTGGCTTTGTTTGTTTCCTCCCTGTGGCCCTTTTTCTGATTGAATGAACTGAAAAGGCTGGGGATTTGAGCTTAATAATACCTCCTACTCCCACAACCCCATGCCACATCTCCAAAAAGCATCCCACCCTCACGCAGCCGGGTGTAAGTTCTGCTTTTCTTATGCAGAGAGAGCTCTTTGTGTGGCTGCTCATGAAAAAAAAGCAGCCAGTTAGGACCAAGCCTGACCTTTGCTATGTGAGGATATTTTCAATCATTCAGGCTAATTCTCCTGATTCCTTTGCATCTTTAGAGAAACGACTGGATTGGTGGAAATGATTAACACATTTAATGTCATCACCAAGCTGCAGCACCATTAATGTTTCGTCTTCCAAAATGGATCTGATATCTTGTTGTTACCTGGCATCTACTTTAAGAAAACAGGATCTGTCTGGCTCTTACCTTCCCAGGGGGATGGCCAGGTAGAAGACAGAGAGCATCATGGTGCGGCTGTTATTTGTGAACAGGTCTCCTATTATAGTGGGAGAGATGGAGGAATAGCTGGACTCTCCGATACCCACCAGTCCCCTGGAGAGCACAAACAGCCAGTAGTACTGCAAAGAAAGAAATAAAAAAGACGTAAAGGTATTGTTGCCAAGCACCACAGGAAACTTTCTGTCAGAGCATGTCATCCTAAAAGCCATTTTTCTTGGTCAGAAGTCCTTTTCCCCACCAACTTTTTATCAAAGCAGAAAACAGTCTAATTCTACCTCTAGAGAAATGACTCAGGTCTGAGCAGTTTACACTGCACATGCTGTACAAGAGGCAATTACCAGCTATATACAACTGACTTTTACACTTACTTACACTTACTTTACACTGATTCAACACATAACTATTTAACCACAGGTGAAAAAAAACACATTTTTTTATACAGCAATGATCAGTAATGGACAACTCTAAATCTGGTTCATGTTTGGACGGCAAGAAAACACACATTCTGCACAATATTATGGATAAGTGATATTTCTGCATCTCTACACATCACATGAACACAGAGATCATTAAATTGATTAAAATGATAAATATTGTAACATATGGCGCAAAAGTTGGAGGACGTTGTCTTGATCAACCTGAAAAAATTTTACTTAATGAATTTGTAAATTAACATCAAGTCAGCATTTTAATGTGAATGCTAATATTTTGCTTTATTAAATTACCATGGCCTTATTATCTTCCATTAGATGTGACGAACTGAAAACTAAAAAGACATATACTTAAAAGGCTTTAATAGGAACGTGCTCGCTGGCGGGGGCACCTGTGTAGGCAGCTGGATTGTTAACTGTTTCCATGGCAACTACTACTCACTGGATACGGACGCCCATGTCTGCTTGTGAAGATGCAAAGAAATCTGGTTCCCCCACACACTGGAATGACGCATACTGCAAATATTGGCCACTAATTTGTGTATAATTAAAATTACATTTCTTTCCATTAGTCTCGTGAGTAATATTAGTTGCATATAGAACTTGTGCAGTTTGTTTCTGTTGCGATTAAGATACATGAACATATTGATATACACAGTCCCTTTGTAAGTATTTTATTTGTGGCTTTGAATCGTGAATTTTTTTTAATTTCATCACGTGTGAGTGTTTGTGGGCTTGAACAATGTCAGACAGTCGTGTTTTAACAGTAATGAGTTCACACTCTGTAGGGTTTGTCTGTGATGAAAGAGATGGATGAAGGTGCTGTAGGTAGCAGAGACGGAGCCAAGATGGTAGAAGGTGATCCTGAGCTCTCAGCTGTTACTCCAGGCTTCATGCTGGTCGATGGGACATTATGGCATGAGGTCATATACACACCATCAAACATCCTCTGGAGACTCGACCACACACACTTCATCACTGTAAGCTGACACTTAATGGAATACATTAAAAAAAACTATGTCGACTGTAACGTACGCATTTTATTTTCAATTTTATGTGTTTAGAATTACCTTAAATTTTTTTTCTACATCTCATCCTTTTTCTTCTTGTGGTTTGCTGTGTTCAAGGTGATTACAGCTGAGCTTTCACTTTTTTTCTGTTTGTCACATTGTTCCAAAGTTTTTTGTCTATTTATCATATAAACATATTTAGGACTAAAAAAATAGATTGCCACTAAAATGTTTCAAAATCTCTAATGACCTACAAGTGATTGTTTTTTAATGTTAATCTTTTTTCATGTAGAGAAAAGTGCAATTTCACTTTATGGCAGTGGCAGATTTGTGTTACATAAGATTTGAATTCGGAATCAGCTGCAAATCCTTCCAAATACCCCAGAGTCTTAAATGCGTAATGATAGGACTCAGTTGTAAGTGGTCATTAACATTTCATTACGTGTCATGTCTTTCATTTCTCATGGCGACAGCACTGTGGGGCCATTACATAAGAGACATCTACTCTCGTCTCATTTGATTGGCACACTCAGGAACATGTCTTGAGGCTGAAGTTCATGTTTGTGGCAAAGTGCCGAGGATGCGGAGGATCACTCCTCATCTCCTCATCAGCAGTCAGCGGCCTGTGAGACATTTGTCAGGGGTGAAGTGGCCCTTAATTTCAGCTTAGCCGTAAGCAGCCTGAATGTTTTTTTTTCCCCCTGCTTTGTCGAATGGCTGCCATCTTGTTTCCTAGCAGATGAGTCTATAGGGGGGTTGAAGTCAAAGGACGCCCTCCTGAGACCATCAACATCTCTGAGCTGTCATTCGCTTCCACAGCTCTGGGCTAAAGAGCTCTGGCAGTGGATGGCTTACTCACTGGAGAGGTGACACTGCAGGACTCTATGACGCTGCTCTGCAGAAATGCTGTGTTGTGCATAAATTTAACTAACGTTGCTTTTATTGCCACATAACCCTACGTAAGCCAAGCGACTTCATCTGCTATATTTTTATTACTTCTGTCCATCAAGACTGTATACCAGAGTCTGTCTGTGCACTTCCAGGCAAATATTTACGTGCACAGAGTCTTTAACTGTAATGTGATGGCTTCTCTCAGCAGGATACCCCTCCCTCACATCTTCAACTCCAAAAATAACATTATTTTTTAAATGCACCCAATACAGTCCAGCACACAGGGGCTTTTGAGATTATCAGATCTGGATCCACTTGTCATGGGGCAGTGAACTGACGAGGTCTTATCTTCTAAAGAATTGTAATTGAGACAAGTCTGAGACATGGGCCTTCATTAGTTAAGTGGCTGGTAGCCAGCGAGAGAGAGAGGGAGGGAGAGAGAAAATGAGGGAGGGAGGAGAGAGACATAAAATAAAAAGTCTACAAAGGCAAAGTGGGTGTCTGACTTAACGAGCGTATCATTTCATTTCACTACCCTTAACATCAAGCATATCCAGACCGTAACGGGATAATTAGCTCGTGGGTGTAGGCTTCATCACGGGGCCGGCAGCCTAATGGAATAACACCGGATCCCATGTGCTGGGATTGTTCTGCAGTCTCAGCCGGAGCGTATGTGATGTCTTACCTCTTTACTGATGAAGGAGCTCGACAGAGTAACAATGGACCAGAAGAAAATGCCACAGCTCAGGATGACCTTTCTGTTGAAGCGGTCGCCCAGGTAACCAAAGATGGGAGCTGCCACCATGAAACTGCAGATGAACACTGCAGACAGAAAAAGAGAAAATGTTAGAGTACAGTGACAGAAAATAACTGTGACTGATGTAGACATCTTTATCAGTCTTGGTGTTGCATTACATGGCGTTTTTTTTACAGTATCACATTTCACTTCATTGCATTTTTTTTGCTGCAAAAGTCCACAAATTCCAGCTGGACTGAGCCGTATATCTAAGCTTTCAGCAAGACCTGTCCAGATCAACTGGGTGATACCACTGAGCCTCAGACACAGTGAAGGACTGCCAGAGGACACCTTCACTAAACTCCAACTAATTAGGATTCCATTATACCTCACCTACGCCTCTCTAAGAGACCCCACAAAAGAATATTAAATACAGATGAAACAGCACAGGGAAATGTTACTGAGAAAGGTGATGTGGGTTGCAAAGAATTTAATTTGTAAAAAGAGAGTGGAGGGGAAAGAGCTGTACAAATGTGATGCCCTACAGTCAGATGGATTGTACCAAAACAGTTTGGTATGCGGCCAATACAGTAGCTCATAAAGGAGAGAGGGAAAGGATGGCAAGGCAGAGGTGGGAATATATGTTATCAGTTTGTTGGAATTAAACAAGTCAAAAAAGGTAGTGGCAACAAGGACCTTGACTGTGTTTAATGAATCACCACTGAGATTACAAACTGACCAGATTAATATTAATTTATCACACACCAGCATTGACTCTTTCCCACATTATTCCAGGGAGAGGAACGAGGTGCCTGCGTGGCCATAAATAATTCCTCCGCCTCAAATTCTTACAACTGAACCCATGTCCCAGTAAAATGAACACAAGTGCTTTAAAATGTGTTCCCCTAATTGCCCCAGAGCTGACTGGACAAGTAGACCCTCGTCCTCTGGGCTTTTAAGTCAATATTTATGAGGAGGACCAACCCAAACAGACCTGAATTTTTAATGCTCTTAAACCGAGTTTTGTGTCTTTGCAGAGGAGAAAGGGCAGAGATGTTACTCATGACAGCAGTGAGGGGAGCTGGGGAGGCAGGCTGAAGTGTTTTGACACATCATCAGCATAAACATACAGAGGAGGAAGGGAGGAGAGGAGATGAGAGAGAGGAGAGGAGAGGAGGGTTATATAAGACACAGGCATCACAGTCCTACAGCTGCTCAGGCCAACCAACAGGATAAGGGACAATAATCAGATTAAAGTACAACTGTATTTTTGGACGTGTTATGGGCTATCATGACATGGTAAAAAAAAAAAAAGGGAAAAACATGTCCTCTTGTGGAACTGTTTTGGGAAAAGAGTTACACAAAATAGTGCAAAAACAATAAGGATAGATCGCTTTTTTTGTCAATCTATCTGGTTTTGTTTGCACACTCCTACAATAAAAGATCAGTGCATGTTTTCATTGACTGATCATTTAAATTATTTTAGCTCTTATTTCACTAAAGGAAATATATACTTGTACCGTTTTTGTTTGCTTCAGGTAGCTTGATTTAAAATAGTCTTAAGATAAAGATATAAATCAATGTTACAGTGATATATGAATTGATATAAAATTAAAGTATAGGCAAAATTTAACCTAAAAAGATAATAATGTGATAGTTTAAACAAAAAAACGTGTGTTCTTGCAAATTTGAATCCTAAAGTGTGACCCTAATGAGTCATTTTGAGAAAAAAATCCAATTTCAGAGGTTGAAATGTAATCTAAAATCTATTTAAAATCTAATTTCAATTACTATTAATGAAAGAATCCGTCACAGTTTGGGTTTTCACAGGGGCTGGGATTACTTTTTCTACTGATTACAGATAATGAGACTCTCCCACCTCATCTATAGTATATTTTCCCTCTCTACCACCTCATGTCCTGTCTCTCCCTCTAATAATTTCCCCCCTTCTCTCTCTTTCTCTTCTTCTGTGGTCTCCATAATGGACATTCAAATAGCTTAGTGCTGCAGGTTAAATGTGTATTGCTAAATGAAACAGTCACACACACTTAGCAGGGTGTTGTGCGTTACAATGCACAGGAGATAAGATGAGGGAGAGGTCCACAATCACCTTCATCAGCTGATACGATGCATGTGAGCATCAGAGATATTACTGAGCTTGACAAAACTGCACATCCTCTCTTTATTCACTGGCTTATTTTAAGTCATTAGCTGGACCTCACATCTCCAACTCCCTACTTTTGCGATTTGTTGATAGGTTACACTGTTTTCTCAAGGCCCATTATCACCTCTTAGAAGTGTCAGCTCATGGGAATAAAGTGACAGTGTGCTCGCATTTATTTGGTGTTAACTTGCTGCCTATTAACCTTGCTGCATTCTGGTAAAAGGCTCCTTGTGTTGATATTCATTTCGTTGTGCAACCCGGTGTTGTACGAAAACAAATAAATCACCTTGACACCTGATTGATTAATTTGGTGTGAGTTTAGCTTCAGCATTGAAAAAGGAGGACACTGAGTTAAGGAGAAAGAGAACATCAGCTTCCTCTAGAGAACATGGCAAAAAGAGAGAAAACTTTTGGTTTTAATCTTGTGAAAATATGTGTACGTGTATTTGAATCCAACATTCAGGTCAACTGATCGACCCAAAAAAGTACACGTCAGATAAAGAGTTTCTTAAGAGGCTGTTTGATTTGAAAGAAAATGATAAACTACCTTCAGACTTACGTAACATGGAGACGCTGTGTTTACTTGGCAAGAGGCATAGGGGAATATTGTCGGGTTGTCAGGTTGTTTATTTTAAGCAAAAACAGGCACACCCTTCTACAGAATCAAGGTTACTAGTTTCAATATTACTGGATTTTTTCTAATCAAATGATATCTTATCACAGTTGGCACTGACCACCTCTGCTGTGCTCTTTAGATTTGGATCTAAAGAGGTTGTCTCATATATCATGGATTTGTAGAAGGGACATCTGGTTCTATTCTTTCCACATAGATCACAAATAGGAATCTATCATGGCATCATTTTGATGTAATAAATCCAATGATGAAATACAGTCTGAATAATCTGCATTATATAAGACTCATGCTGTCAGCGAGAGCGGAAGCAGGCTAATATCATATGTAGCCTTTATGGAGGCTCCTCTGCTCCCAGGAAATGGCTCATCGCTATAAAGACTGTCTATAAAACAATCCCACTGTTCTCCTGTCAGTCTTCTTTCAAGGCTGCAACCTTACAAGGGCTCCAAGAGAAGGAATCTGTCACGTTGGAAGCATTGGTTTCCTCCTCCAAATACAACTCACTTTGAGTGATCGCATATGTTTTCCTTAAAAACAAAATAATGCTCATGAAGACTTTGCCAAGAGATTATATCACATGCTGTCTGCAGGGTTGATTTAATCTAAGTTAAAACCTTTGCAACGGCATCATGTGTGGTTATGCATGCAGCATTACTAAGTGTAAGACGTGTGTGGCTACAATATTGGAAAAGAAGTGAATGATAACAAAATAGAAAAAAAAACTTAATTATTCATAACTCAATTTGCAGGGAGCATTTCTAATTTCTGGAGTCTGAAAGATCTTAAATGGCTCTTGTTGAGCAGGTAGCTAAAATGGACGGAAATGTTTGATTGAAATACAGTAAACAGCTCTTGAATGTGGAACATGTTAAAATGCTGCCTTTCCTCATGAGTGACATTCCAACGTTGACCACTATTGTCTCTTTGTTTATTCAGGTTTATGCGGTGGAACGCAACAAGTTCACATGTTTGTGTGATCTCCAAAGTGGCATCGGAGATAAGTCCTGGCCAAATCCAAAGATGGCAGTGGATAAAAAACAGAGTAAAAAAAAAATGTGCAGGAAAGCCCCAGCAGCATCGAGCTCATGTCTGAAGGAGACACACTCTCTGGAGGTTTACACTGCAGGTCAAAGGGGAGCAGAGTTTTCATAACCTCATTACAGAACAATGGTCAGCTTTGTCTATTTCCTCAGACAATGACCGGCTCTAGCAGCATTTTTACAGTAAAAACACAATTTTCTTTTAATATTTGGCTCCATTTAATGTCAAACATCTCTGTTTGTATCTAGGAATTTAAGATTTTACAGATCAGATGAGAAAAGGAACCACAGAACATAATACATGAAGTGATAATGAGATTTGTTGGTGTCTCAGATACAAGACAGCTTTTGAAACACAGGATATATCCCTTAAGGAAAGACTATTTATTCAGGAATTACAGTTTTCACATTAAGCATATAATTATAATAGCTATCAGTGACAATGAGGGCATTGCATAGACATCTAATTCTGAGGGAAGTGACTCAACTGAAGCCTAAAAAACAACTTAAACCAAACCCACAGTATCTGCTCTGCCTCACATCCTGCCTTTATCATGAGGCTTATGTAAAAAATTCCCCTATATTAGCTTAACAAACACAGACTTCTCTCTATGAAATACACTGTCTCATAATGCCCTCCTCTTGGGCTGGAAGTAATTGTCAGTTCGTCACCAGGAACACAAGCTAAAAAAAAGTTCCACAGTAAATTAATGACAAGGACATTTATGACTAAATTACTATATATGATCATAACAATGCTGCACAAAGCCACCTGGTAAATATGGAGATTAACAGCTAATGTCACCTCATCTGACTGCAGAGACGCCTTTGAGGCCAGTCTAGTAAGAATATTTTTGTATTTTAAAGCCTCTACACTTGATGAATTAATCATTCTTCTTTCTTATGTATTTCATTCTCTTTGTAGTCTGGTTTAAAGGAAAGACTCTGAGTCTCTTGAACACTTTGTGACTTCTGACAGAATAGAAAACAGCAGTCCAGTAAAAAAAAAAAAAAAAAAACCCTCAAAAGTCCCACAAAGAAAAAAATTAATTTCAAATTTCAGTTTCATTTATGCTTCAGGTTGGAGTGTAAAATTGATTATTATCATTAATTAGATGTGGAACTGAAACAAAAATAGGCAGAAAAAAATTAATTTCAAATTTCAGTTTCATTTATGCTTCAGGTTGGAGTGTAAAACGGATTATTATCATAAATTAGATGTGGAACTGAAACAAAAATAGGCAGAAAAAAAATGTACAAGCTGAAACTAAATAAAAAAATCAATACTCTATAAATAATGCCTGGTTAAAAGATCATTAAATGAAATGAAAATGAATGTAAATTTATTACAGTTTAAAATTTGAACATTCTATGAAGTCTCATTTAATGTCCTTTTAAAACACGAGGTATAAAATTGGAATGAAATTGAACAGAAAAAAAAAATCTTGACACAATTTATCTGGCTTAGACTCAAACACACTGAAACTGCGGTAAAACTAAAACTAAATATAAAAAGCATTTAACTAAGCCTTTGTGAAAAACCGACACTAAACTAAAACAAGAAAGCATTCAAACACACAATAACTGAAACCAAACTGAAATGCAGTCCAAAGGTCAAAACCAATAAAAACCAATGGAAAAGCCGAAACTATTTAAACATGGTGCCAAACCAGTTCTGATGTTCTTTAAATACCAAATAAGATGCTGTGCATATTTCTCACAGTCTCTCAGTGAACAAATTACATCAATTACCACAATCTTAGCACATTCCATGTAGACAAAAGCTGTGCGAGAAGTCATTAAGCGGACACAATAACAGGTGTACTGGAGACAGGTTTTGTTTGTGCAGTCAGTGTGTTGTTAGACGCAGGTGAATCACTTCCTGTGTGTCTGATGGTTACCTCTTTTGATGTGGAGAGGCCCTGGATAACCTAAAGACGGTAGGCTGAGTGCATCTTGTCAGCCTGGTGGTATGACGCCCAGAGCCTCTCCTCGCCCAAACATTTAATTGCTTACTGATATTTACAACTATTTTATTGTGGAAAAAATTCTTGACCTTTTAACAAGTAAACTGTTTCTCACTTGACAATAAGCCATAAAAGCTGACACCTGGTAAATGTCAGTGAGTCCTGACTTCATCAGTCATCAGGCTTTATTATCTTGTATCATTAGCTGCGTCTTATGCATCCTTTAACACCTTATGGATTGTGTCTCCTGGGGAAGTGGTAACAAAGTCTTTTCTGTTAATACATCTAACTCAAAAATGAATTAGAAGTGTTTGGTTTACTTTTTCTTTTTAATGGTTTGCAACTCTGATGTTGGATTGTGAAATAAGTATAAACATGGTGCAGTGGAGTCTCTTAGAGGCTTGAAGCTTAGTGGAAACATCGAAATCAATGACAGTAAATGTAACTGAACTCAAAAACTGAATACAATTTTCAGCCCCCATTGGCAGACCTATCCAAACACACACACATACACCCACACACTATTCTCCTTCCACGCTCAACTGGAGGCCAAAAACACCGGACACCCAGCTTTGGCTTTGACTGGCCAGTAGAACAAAAACCTCCTGGGATGAGTCACCTCCTATGATTCAATGCAACTGTGAATAGAGCATCAGCAGGAGATGCAGACACACGTATGCTGAAATGTGTGTGTATGTGTGTGTGTGTGATTGATATTCACTGAGACCATGCAGGTACATTTCCCTATGAAACACAGATTTCCCCCGCAGCCAGCACCTGTGAGGCTCTGCATCTGGTGTTGGATACTAAAGCTCTACAACCCATTTGATCCTTTTATTTTAAACAAAAAGACACTCTTCTGGTCGCATATGGAATAACTCACATTACTCTTGAAAGTGTCTGAGAGTGATTGAGTTTGAAAATGTTGAAATGAAGGCACTAAAAGGCACCCTGATACTCTACCAATGCAGATGCACATAGAAAGTCTTATGCTGCTTTCAAGTGCTCCCTTCAAGCTCCTTCCTCTTTTGAAGTAAATACGTTTTGTCACAGATTCGGGTGCTCCTGCTTGGAAATAAAATCAGTTCTTATTCAATATAGAAATCAAGTGGTAAGAAGTACTTTATGCTGCTGCAGCATGATGAAAAATTGAGAAGAAACTATTTCAGGAACCCATTTAAATCCTTAGTTTATTGAAAATAAAACGAGGCGCTGAATAGACATTCATGCAACATTCAACAGCGCATGTTACCTTCATGGAATATAAATCAGTGAGGCATAGTGATATGTTATATTATTATTATACTCTCTAAACACTTCAAGTCAAATCTCGATCATCTGGATCTTTGAAAAATTCCTACTCTGCTGTTCTGTTTTGTTCCTATAGGCACCATTTGGGTTTTTCCCGCTGTAGCTCAAGGCAGAGTCATCCTTGCAGCTGTGAAACCTGACAGTCGGGACAGTATGTCCAACCTAGAAACAACAGTACCAGCAATCTGAATGTCCATCCACTGCCAAAGACAGAATTAGAGGAATAGGACACTCACATCCTATCTACAGGTCTGTGCATGTCTGCAGGCTAGGTGCTGTCATTCCATGCCATTTCCAGCACCGTCAAGTGTCACTTTGACCCGTTCACTGCGGACGCAGTGTGTGTGTTGAGATGTCAGCATTCTAATTGTCAACATGCCGCTTCCATAAATACAACTTTCCTCTTATGCCTCTATTGACTCTCCTCCGCCTTTGTGCAATTTAGCCCTTGCAAATGTCTCTGCTGTTTAGCTGGAGGTGTTTGTATAAAAAATAAGCTATAGATGAGTAATATCTGTTAGTCAGTGAAACAGCTTCTAAATTCTGCCCTCACTTTTGTATCAGCTCAGCCCAAGAAGGTCTCAGCTAATACTAAACCTATTATCAGTCAGATTAAAGAATTAATATCATAAGGTTTGGAAAGTTTTTCTTCACAACAAAAGTGCAAATAGCACAAATTACCTCCTAAATTAGCCTGAAAATAGCAAACGGTACATAGATAAAGCAATACTGTAGCACCATATAGACTATTCTGCAACAGACAGCAGAGACACAGTTATAAACAATTAAAAGACACCAAATAAATAAATCCATCCTCAGTGTTGGATTGCCACTACTGTGTATCTGGCATGAGCTGCTGGCTGATACATCTCCCACAACACCGCCCACTAAATCTGTAGCAAAACAACATTCTGTTTGAGCTTTTTCTTAACAGGGTGAACCTTTCATAGCAAATCACGTTTTTTAAGAGAAACTTCTCAGTTTCATGGTTTTATCAAAGCCCGCCGTCTCTACAGAATCCACAGGTGTCCTGGTTCAAACTGATCTCATACATTTATCTACACATGTAAAAGTACCTGAAGCTTTTTTTCCTGAAACATGGGAATACGACATGAATGACTGCTCACGGTTTCCAGGAAGGAAGAGGTACTATTACAATAAAGTAACCGCATGAAGGACAAACTCCTTAAACAGAAACTTGTTGTTTCATGTGTGATTTATAAATTGCTTCAAAAATCTTTGGCAGCAGCTTTGACATTATTGAGTATTTTATTGGGTATCACTCATGTTACAGTATGATATTACATTTGACAGTTCATCACTATAAAGCAAATGTGCAGTTACAGTGATCCAGAGGCTGCATGCACTGTTTACTGCTGAATTGTGGCTGTGGAAACTAACCAGCATGAATTTGCGAACAGAATGCAGCGTGGGGCTTTGCACTGTCTCTGTTGTATTATATTTAACACAACACTCAATCTGATGCTGTTTATTGGAGTGCAGGGTCTCATAAAAGGCAGCTGTGTCCCCATATGGAGCACAGTCATTTACCCTTCTCACTGCCTCTTCACTGTGATCTTTAGATAAGAACAAGAATGACAGAAAATCAATGTTCATTCTACAAAGGTAGAAGAAAGATGTTACATACGTTTTATTATCTTGATCCTACTGCTGCTGACTGATAACAGTCTGCAAAGACAACAAACTCACTACAACAGAGTGAAGTACAGAAACTAAGAGATGGAACTTCCCTTTAGTCATCACCAGCCAATCAATGTTGTCCACTGCACTGTGGCAGCGTTTTGTTGTGCTTTCTATCAGGTGGCATTATTACCGGTGGGAGTGGTGGCTTTGTTTCTTCTTTCTTAAATGATTAATGGGACTGCCTGTGTGGGGTGTGACGCATAACTTTGGTTTGAGTAGGACATCAGAGTTGACCAATACGTCTCTACTCAGACATTTTTTTTTTGTCTATTGGTTTCCCTGTCATGTAGCGCCTCAAACATTTCTACATTCTTCAAATTTCCAATCACCACTAATTCTTTCCGAAACCCCTCCGTTCAGACTCCGCTAGTGTTGGGTTACCACTGTGCGTTTGATAAATGCCACATGCCGCCTGGGAAATACCCGTGCGGCGCTGTTTCAACAACTCAGCAGCTAATTCCTGCAGAAGCTGCCATCGAGTGATGACTTAAGGCCAACTTAAATCCTTTTTATTTTATTCAGTCTTTCAGCAACTCTGAGGAGAACCTATAGCTTTTCAGAGCAGCTGCAGCCGACCTCTCTGCTACCTGCTCACTGCGCGAACTGCAGCTGGGGAGAATTACACGCTGCCACAACACCAGACCGGCTGGCAAGAGTGCACTGGAACATCATCTCTTGCACATTACAAGCACATATTGTAAGCAAATACATATGGTAGGAATAAGGAAAGGTGCCGTCCTAAAAGAAAACACAGTAGTGAGATGTGCATTCACTGAAGTTCCAGTTTACGATCCAGGCTGCGCGTTATTAAAAACATGCTGTTTTTTTTTCCAGATATGCTCTGTGGCTGATGACATGGCACCGAACATAGATCCAGCAAAGCACTTGAGCGCAGGGCGAGGAGTTTTTCTTTCCTGCCTTTTTTCCCTGCAGTAACTACAGGAGCGGCAAACTTAATGACATGCTCCCACTGCAATGACAGAGGACCCCGCTTGTCTGTGTTTGTGTTTTTGTCAGCTACCCTTGTTATCGGGACTAATGGGATGAAAACTAGGGCTGACACACACACACAGATAAAAATAACACATACTGTGAAACATACAACACACGCTGCACACACATTCTTTTAATGATGAGTGAAAATCAACACATGAGGGGGCAGATGCCTGGTCTTTGAGGACCTTGGCCTTGACCTTGACTTGCTGAGGTATGTATGAACCAAGCATATGTGTTTGAGTAGGAGGAGTGTGTGCGTGTGTTTGCGTGTGTGTGTGTGTGTGTGTGTGTTTCTAATTGATCTGTTTATGTCACTTGGAGGAGAGAGAGTGGAGCAGCCTCCCGTGGCGTCAGGGAATCGATCGGTGTTCTGCCTCTTTTTTCAGAGAAGCGAGAGAAAATATCAGCCCAAAGTCTTGTTACCACAACTGCTTGATCACTCCCATGACAACCAACAAAGATTAAATTTTCATCCCCTACTCCCTTCTGTTTGTGCAGTTTCTGGCAGTGCTTAAAAATAAGGGGGGAACAGACATCTATTAGGACATTTACATGAGGACGGGCTGACAGCGTGCTTGTTTAATTGGCCTTAAAATCCTGACCAGATTGGCAGCCACTTAACTGCAGTGTTATTGGTTCATTGACAGGAAGTGAGGGGGAAGAAGACTAGGAGCGGGATGCCAATCATCACCCAACAGCTGCCCTCCTTTGAGACATGGCCTATAAAAACAGCCTGAGACACACACACACACACACACTGTGATGTCGATGCCTCATCAGGTCATCCTTCTATTCTTGTCTCAGCAGGAGAGAGGCTGCTGAACACCATCGCATCATAATTATTTGGCTTTTGGAATCAATAGTGGAGGAGATTAAACCTTTCTGCCATGCATGACCAGAGGGATGAAGTCACAGGTGGCCCTTTCTTCTCCCTCCATTTCCCATCATCCCTCCGTCTCCTCTGACTCCTGTAAGGTGCCAGTGGGAGTGACAACAAGGCAACAACAGCTGCCAAACTGCTGATAGAGAGAAGGAGAGAGAGTAAAGAGGTACCGAGGGATACCAATGAGGGCAGAAGACAAAATAGGAGCAGCTGTGAGTGGCCAAAACAGCTGATCAAGCAGTGCTAGCTCAACTTCCCACTGTGTGAGAGGAAATCAGAGAAGCATCCATTCTACAGTAGAAATTTTTAATTGACACTGACCATAAACCTTCTCAATTATCCACACACCTCAGACCCAGTAAGTCACAGACTGCAGGCAGCCGAAGCCACAGAACTGGATAAACCCTCAGTGGTGGAAACCTAACTTCCACCACTACAATGCCAACCTCATGCAGTTTAGGCTTAGAACTCTTTGTGGCAACTATAAGTCCGATGTGTTAGCGCAGCTCAAGCTATAAGTCTCACACAGCACCTGTGGCCTCATTCCTTACAGCTCACATTCTGGCTGCATGGCAGACTGACACCATGTTAAGACTAGGGCGATGTCAGTGAGTGTGTGTATGTGTGTGTGTGGTATGTGTGTGTGTGCTGGTGTCTCGTTTCAGACAAGGTGGGCAGCCACAGGGAGAACAGGGCATAGACAGTCTGCGAGCTGTTTTGAGCGCCGGCTCCTTATTAAGCCGCCGCCCCACTGTACATCTAGCCTCACTGACCCCAATAACTCTGCTTCCATGCTAAACTAGTGGTGGATAATTACCATGCAGTCTCTCTTTATAACAGATAATTCAACCCATCAAGCCTTTTTTTCTCCTGATTTGCCTCAAAGCACTTGAATACAATAACCACGCATGTAAACAGGAGGAGAAAGCCATCTCTCAGATTTCTCCATCTGGCTGAGAGAGGAGCTCAAAACTCCCCCAAACAAAAAGTAATACCATCCAGGTGAACCTCCTCATCTCTCCCCGTCTTCCATTAACCTTTCATGCCCTCCGTGCCTCAGGGATTGGTCCTGTTCACAGCTGTGTGTAGGTGTCACTCACTTCAGATAGCCACTGCCTAAGGGCCATTAGCACAGAGGCCTGTCGTTTCCAGTGGCAGAGCAGAGCTCAGGCTGAGCTGGTGCCCTGACAGATCCGCTGAGCTCAGGTGAGACCACGGCTGAGTGCTGATGGACGGCCCAGAAAGCTGCAGGCTCAGACAACATACCTTTAACCTTAACTGACTGACAGCTCTGAACAGCTCATCCTCTCACACAGAGAGCTGAGACCTCGGCTCCACAGGCAATAATGACACTCGTGCACAAACACATGCAGGAGAGAAATTAGCACATACCTTAAGTCAAATTGTGTTGTGTAAGCTGCTTTTGAAAGGGTCCGTGTTTCCAAATAACAGAGATAAATGGAACCGCAGAGGCTGAGCTGACCACATAGTATTTTCCATGTGTTGTTTTTAGGAACAAAAACATCAGTTTACACCACCACACTGCAGAAAGCACTCATCCTACAATACTATTCATTTTCATGACACACTTCTCTGTAATAATTCTATTTTTCTGCTTTCTATTTTACATGCTATTTGTGCTTTTCTAGGAATGAGAATCAATACCTTAAAACAAGCTTTGAGAGGCACATTAATGTACCAACACACTTAACTGTGTAACAGTTGATTTTTTTGGAAACAGTTAAAATTATCCTTTACCACTCACTAATTGATGTCTTGTTCTAAGAAAACAAAATTTTACTGGTCAAAAACACACAAAATGTAGACTTTTATAGGAATGGAACATTTAAAATGCGAACACTGCAGCAGGTCTACAGAGCTCCTCTATTTTTCAGAAAGGCTAGTATTTCCCAAAAAGCAAACAGCTTGTCAGTAACTACGAGATATGGGAAATTTTTCATTCCAGTTGCTCTGATCAAAAGCCAAAGAAAAGGGTCAAAACTATGCCTTGCTGGACAAGAACAGGGTGCATAAAGTGATTCTGACTCAGACCTGTGTTTATTCTACATCTTGGATCCTGCAGTGTGTGGTCAGTGTTTTTTAAAAGTGTGAGGGTGACCTGGCAGCAGTGGAGGAGAGATGGTTTCGGTGCACGCAACGCCTACTGCCTGTAAAACACCTACGTTGGCAGTTTGTGTTCCCAGGTGGACAAGAGCTGCCAGGAGAGAGAGGGAGCGAGGACGGAGAGAAGACAGAGCTGGCCTGGCCTGCAGGTGCTCACAGAAGCAGGGATTGTTCCCCCTAGAGAGGGGAGTGGGGGATGGGGGTAACCGGAAGGGACATGTGCATATTGTAAACATATGCAAACACACACACACACACACACACACACAGGGCCCACCGAACAGCACCCTGATTACCTCACCTCCTAACCTCTTCCTCACACCTAGGCTCCCTGTCTGCGCCCACCCGCTCTTAAAGCTCACAACCGGGACACCCAGCATTCCTCAGGCCTGTGTTAGGGAGAGGTCGCCTGGGGATCAGGGGCCAAGCGGAGTCTGAGCCGTGACAGGCTGGGACAGGCCAGGCTAATCAAACACACAGCGGGCCCGCTTTTAGCCTGGTCAGCTGGGTGAAAATGCAGACAGAACATACGGCACGTCTGCCACATACACCCCTCTACTGACATACTCTGTGTGTTTTTAAGTGTGTGGGGGTCTCTGCCAGTGCGGCTGTGTGCATAATCCAAGCAATGAGCCAATGCAAACAGAATTAAGAGTGCAACACCTCTCACACTTACAGTTTCCTGTTCCTTGTTAAGATTAAAATCTGCAGAGCGGTGCTGGTCAGAACTGACTTCATCTGGAGGGGGTCAGTGTGTTTACACAAATCCAGGCACCCTGCTGGGTAAACAAACTAATAAAACCTGTCTGATTTTCCTCATCAGGGCCAAGCCTGTACAGGTATCATGTGAAAAGGAATAATCGGTTGCTTTGGAACACCAGACTGACTATCTGATTTTTATACAGCTGCATAAAATTCGACAAAACCATAAAAAAAGGAAATAAAGAAGAAATGTGTAAAAGAGAGAGAGTTGCAGATAGAGAATTAATTTAGGTGAAATAAAGATCCTTAATGCAACAGTAAAAATGGGTGGATATGAGTTTAGGAAATGATGAAATAGCTCATTCATGGCAAAAGTCAACAGAAATTACAACACTGATTTCTTTTTCCTTGTAGATATTTTTGTCCTCAACACACCATTCAGCTCGCCTAAAGTCAGCCTATGGACATCAAGCGAAGGAGGGAAACACTGGGGCTGTTTTCTTCCCCCCTCAACCTAAACCTGCCTGCTCGCCCTCAATGGCACTTTGTGTGCAAGTTTGTTGGTGTTTGAATGAGTCCGAGGGCACGTGGAGACAAGACTGGCTCCTGTCCTCCAATGAGAGGGCTTTGCAAGGTATCTCTCTAAAAAGGTGAATTCATTGGGGTCTCAAGTAGAACAGGAAACCCTGCCCTCAGCCAGAGTCCTCAGACACTCCAAGTACATGCATGCAAGCTCTAAGAACAGCCTGCTGGCTCCTAACTGTGTTTTCCTTTCTGTTAACTTGCCCTGTTAATGCTGCTGCTGCAGCTGCTGTGAGGAAATCTCCCTCCTAACCGATACTGTGTCAAGTAAATTTAACCAGCTTTAATTTTAATATATTAAGAAATGTCTAAAAAATATGCACATCAATTACATCAAAATGGCCAGTGTTGTAATTTTCAGATATTCCTCTGATCAATGCTACTGCTTCACTTGGCAAGAATGTGCTCTGAATCACAGCAGCATTTCACACAGAGATGTGATTTGAGGCAGCGCCGTATCTTTATCTTGCTTATTGAGGATGCGGCCAACAAGAATCTGTTTTTTGGCAGACTTGAATATATTAAAGGCAGGAACATTAATCAGTTTCTTATCTGTTTTCTTGGAGAAACTTAAAATGAATTTTTAATTTTATCTTTATCTTGCAATAAGAGCCACTTCATACATGAAAAGGAGAAAATTTAGAGTAAACACTAAAATTACATCGATGGATTAATTATGTAAATTTACTCCATTATGTGTAGTAGTACTGCATGTGCGTTGTGCTGCTACTATATATCTAAACCTTTAAAATATGAGAACTGGAAAACATTGCAAGCACTGCTGCTGTTAACTGAAACACATATTTCAGTATCACCAATTAGGGAAAGAAAGGAGGCAGATTGGGATCAGAGCCTCTGCCTTTCACCGTTCCATCCAATTTAGCTAACAGGAAAATATCACAATTAGACAGTAATCACCCTGATTATGCTCTAAATGTGTTAAGGTGTTGAGCTGAATTATGCGCACTTGTAATTAAGGAGTTAAGAGAATGGGACGACTCACCTGTTTGCAACAAACCGATTCTGCTGTCCGACACATCGTAATGCCGCTGGATGTCAAGCAGAACACCTGTAAACAGGAGGAGAGAAGGAAGATACATTGTTATTGAACACATAATCACAGACACTGAAACTCTGAACTCTTTTGAACTGTACTGCTAATTTAATGCTGGCTTTACAGAGGTCTTTTGTGGTGTGTGATTATTGCCGTGTATGATGGATAGCCAGCAGTCAAAGGCTATCACTCACTTAACATCCCTGAAGAGCAATGTAACATCCCTGATAAGTGCTCTCTTGGCTGTCTTACAGTGCTAAACTTAAGTAAATGGTTGCACAGACAGTAACTTAAGGGTGTTAAATGCAAACAATAACTGGTGTTAAATCACCGAACAAACCTTCAGCCAAACACACAAAAACACTCATAAAATACACACACTTTATCCACCATTAGCTTCCCACTGGCTCATGTAAACAGCTCTGGGGAGCAGCTCTGGCGCAGGGACTGGAGTTGATTTTGGCTTTACCAGATGACACTGCAGCTGACTGCGTGAGGTCAGTATCTCTGGTGGTGCTCATAAGTCACACAGACATACAGCAGCACCGTAACATCGCACCACAGTGAGAATCCACAAGGTCTTTTAAGTCATCTTAATCCTGTTTCTGTAACCCGAGAGCAGTTATGCCTGAACGGAAGAAACTCACACACTGTGCATAAAGTCAACCTGATGCTTGGTCAGAAGCAATGTGGATGGCTGAATGTCTGCTCATGGTAACATTATGATTTGTGTGTTGCAAGGAGCGTGCAAAGCATGCACATAAAATCTCATAAACTTTTAACACATCATAAACATCAAAGAATGAAGATGAAGAAGAAGAAGATCAGAGGGTGATAAATGAGAGTTAAAGAAATCTCTTTATGGCTACCATACAATTTTAAACACCAGTAAACAAGAAGCAACAAGTCTCTCATCAAATGAATTCTGCTCCTCTTGGGACCACCAGCTTTGAAGAGGTCGAAAGTTTTATTTTCTAAATGAAAAGAAAAGGGTTAAGAAGTAAAGCATCTCCATCGTAGAAATCCTTGCAGTGCAGATGCAATGCGGTGTGCTTGGTAGTGCTAGCCGACTCTCTGTCAAACTGGCAGGCTGGTCCTGGGGATTGCAACACAGCTCATGAAAATGGAACAGCAGCATGACTAACATTTTAAAAAGCTTGCTGCCTCTGATCTGTCTGCTCCTCTCCTTTCCTCTGAGCCCAGCAGACCAGCGTAACCTAGCATAACCTGACCTCCAGACTGGTGCACCTGAGTCTCTGTAAAACTTTCAGAAACAACTCATGCATAATGTCCTTGTCATGTCAGGGATTTTGCCTGGGGGGGTTGATGAGAAAGAACACAATCATGCAGACAAATAAGTGCATCAAGCATAACAGTTCCTCGTCTCACTCGTCTATTTGTCAACAGAAGGACGCAGTGTGTCTTAAAGCCGTTGTGATGCAGAAGCAGGTGCTGGTTGGACGGTGACTGACAGTGGAAACATACACAAGATTCCTGTCATCTGAGTCAAGCACCTGTTCACATTCTCACACTACAGGAAGCATTCCTGTTACAGCCCCACTCAAAACTTCTCATCTTGTTTCTTTTTTATAATGACGTGACATAAAGGGAATGGTGTGCTGGTTTTCACCCAGTACCAGTGAAGCTTATCGTGTCAGTTACCCACATTATCAATACCGAGGAACTCTGAACTTGTTCATTAAAAACACATACTTTGATTTGTTACATCAGATCTGCTTCAGTATGTGGTATTGGTGTTTGTTGTTAACACGCAATGTGGCAATTATGCCTCATGGCAGGTGCGACTTACATTTCAAGGTTAATCCGAGTTCATATTCAGTTTAAGTTCAAGTAGAAGAAGAAAACAGAACTGAGATGACATTTTTATGCAACGCAGGATTTAGTTAATTCTCTCTCAAAATTAAAAAAAGGCAGGTAGGGGGTTTGGTGAGCTGATCTGCCGCTCGCACACAGACACAAACACACACTTGAAATCACTTCTGATCTAGAAACACACCAGGCTGTCATCCCTAACACGGCCTTGGCAGACAGGCTGGCTGTGACTGTGACCCCCTCCCATCCCCACCTCCCTCCCATCAGGCCTGTCAAACAGCGACAGCAGTGTTTTACAGTGTATTGTACAACTGCAGCTGGACTCTAATTAGCAAGAAGAAGTGCACACACACACACACACACACACACACACCAACAATTACACTCGGCCTGCTGGGAGGGGGAATCCTACACCAGATGGTGGAGCGACCCTCCTGGACAGAGTCTGTATTTGTCTGAGCCACACCCGTCTACAATTACCAGACAATTAATTAAGGTAGAGTTAGCAAAAATGTTGTTTACTGTTAGTTTAGAAAATATGGATGTTGGATTAAATGATGTGATTCTGTATAATAAAAACCTGTTTTAACAACAAGATTCGATCCATTACAAAAAATTTATAATACTACACAAAAAGTTAATTTGAAATAGGAAACAATCTTTTATCCAGTTGCTAATTGTCTGTGTTTAAATGAACTGTCAAAGTCAGATCAAAGCAACAGTGTTTGTTGTACTATATTCAAGTGCAATGAGCTGTGAAGTGGACTGCACTAATCTGTAAGGGATTACAGAGAGCCAGCAGCTCTGTGTTTGTGTAGCAGCCTATCACAACTATCATCTCTACTCTCAATCAGGCCTTTCTAAGCCTGGCAATCAAACTCTGTCCTTTTGATTTCTCTTACTTCCTGTTTATTTTTTTTTGCACTCCCCTGCATTTCCTTAAACCTTTAAGTGGTGTCCCTTTTTTTTTGGTACCCTATTTTTCTTCCTTATTGAGCTCGAGATTCAAGTTATTAGATTTTCGAGGAACTGAAGGTTACATTCATGTCTGATTAAGACAAAGAGATTCAGTAATGTATCTGATGGCGAGGTACCACAACCCTCGCCCAAGCTGGAAGCGCCTGGTGCAGTTGCCATGGCAATGCTGTACGGGCACTAAAGGAGATGAAGGTCAAGAGACCACAAAGGAACTCAGCGCTCCAAACCTCTGCCTTTTTGAAATCCTCATTGCGGTTGCATCTCACATTTCAGCATCTGCTAACATGCTTCTAAAATACGTAGTTTCGTATATGATGCGAAAATGCCAAAATGACTCTGTAGCAGCACCTACATAGGAATATTTTATATAATAGCTACATCTTAGATCATCACTGTAGTTGTGGAAATATTACCCAAAGGATCCGTTGAACTGAACATTGTTAATGAGTTTCTCAAGTCTCAGACCTCTGGGGGCCTGTGTTCATCTGAGCATGATGGGAAGCAAGAAACATCGCAGGAATGTGGATCTTCCTGACAGCACACAACGCTAACACCACTGACTTCCACTTTCATTCAAGGTAACAGCAAAGAACACAAGTAGGCCACTCCCTCTGACACACTCATACACACACACACACACACACACACAATACTGTACACTCCCTTAGTTTAACTTTATACCAAGGAACCCAAGTCACTTAGTAAAGTCCATATTGTTTTGTCATTTATTAAACACTCAGACTTGTAATACACGGCTGCCCTTTAGTTTATTTGCTTCAAGTCATTCAAATTAGTCAGCTGGCTTGTTCTGCTATGTTTAACAGCACAGTCCACAACAGCATTTATGTGTCTTTGACACTTCAGGAGCCTTTTCATGAATTTATTGTGATGCTAAGCTGTATGTACAATGCGGCTGCAGACGGTCGCTCCCTGCAGTCAAAACACAGGGTTGACGCAGAGTCGGGGGCCAGTGTGGAGTTGACACTTATTCCACCCTCTCATAAAGTCTGCCTTTATGACCACTTTTCTCAGTGTGGCTTAAGAAGAAATGACTCAAATTGGTGAACATTAACAAGCCACAGACGCTGCATTTAGTTCTGTGAATTGTGAGTGATCGTTCCTCAATATGAATAGTACTTTCTTTCAGTTTTCTGCTCTTTCCATTATAGGCATACCAGTAGAATGTTCACAAACTGTACAGGGCAGGATTTATGAATCATGTCAAGCAATGCAGCTCTAGAAAAGTGAGACAAACTGTTTT
This sequence comes from Acanthurus lineatus, assembly GCA_029814665.1. Classification (NCBI taxonomy): domain Eukaryota; kingdom Metazoa; phylum Chordata; class Actinopteri; order Acanthuriformes; family Acanthuridae; genus Acanthurus; species Acanthurus lineatus. The sequence goes on along the minus strand of JAPZDV010000006.1, from coordinate 4,118,948 downwards.
TTAGCTACATGTTAGCAGTTAAACAACATGAGCAATGGTCCGAAATAACAAACCTATGACACCACAGAGGGCTATGATGTTTTTATTGGATATTAATTTGCTTGAAGTCTTTAGTTAAGAAACATGAAACATGAAACTGATACGGAGTAAATATTTAAATGAGGAAATTGCTTGCTGTTTTTGCAAAGCCATCTTTCATGCAGTGATAAATACCACCAGTTTTGCTCTTCTTCAACCACCAAACACTCACAAATACAACATAAGTGAACACATGCACACCCACACACGCCACAGCCAGACAGAGATAAGCACAAACAGAGCTCCACCAGCTTGGAGAGGACAGATTTCATATTAAATCCGCAACTTGAATCCCAGACTCGAGGATCTCCGACCCCCCTTGGTTCTATTTCTGCTCAGAGAAACTAGGCTAAGAGGAAGGAGAGCATAGCAGTCCTGTTTAATAGCAATGAGTGTTGGAGACACACACAAGGAGAGGAGCAGATAGAGGAGAGGAGCCGTGAGTTGCAAAAAAAGAGGTGGTAACTACAATTGAATCAATCTGGGTCGAATTTGTCTCGTAAAGAATATGTTTCCATTGTTTATATATATAGTCTATGTTTTTGTGTGTATGTTACCCTTTGCCCTGGTTTCACTGTGTGTTTGTGTGTGTGTGTGTGTCTAAGTGAGAGGGAGCGAATGGATGGAAGTCATCCATTCTGGCCAGAGTTTATCGGGCAGCGGTGAACCGCTCTGCTGATGTAGCCCGATCCTTTCCCTCCATTCCTGCAAAGGGGTGATCCCTTTTCATGTGTCAACCCCATCAGTATAAATAGTCTGGGAAAGGAAGAAGGAGGGGGACATAATGAGTGAGGAGAAAGTGCATCTCCGCTGGTTGTTCTTGTAACCAATTTTTGGATTTAAGTGTGTGAGAGACAGCGCAGGGAGAGAGCAACAGAGTGCAGAGCTGCCGGGCTGCAAAGCGCCTCAGACTGCAGCAAGGAGAAAGCCGACCACAAATATGCCTGACTGTGGCCGGCGGGCTCCTGACCGACTGCTCTCCTCCCTTGCCATGTGGCCGCAGTGGGCGGGGGAGCACTTTTTCCATTCCACTTCCTTTCCCTGCCACACAGAAAGGAAACGTGCTGCAGATGTCTGGGAAACAGTGTAGAGCCGCCTGCATGGGAGGGCTTCAGAGCTTGTATAGGAGTATAAATCAGTGAGAGATGGGCGTGTGTGAGTGCGCTGGAAAGTTCAAGTTCTGCAACCCCATTGGTACTGAACACACAACTTCACCCAAAACCACTTGTACCGTACACTGTGTGAAAAAACAAGATCTTACACAGCCATTCCACAGAAAAGCTTAGAGGCTGCCGTAATGAGGTGAGAAGTACAATGTTATCCATCCGTTGAGCCACACTGATTAAAGTCACCATTTGGAGATTTTGACCACGAGTAGTGCTATAGAGCAATATTTTACAAGTCAATTTTTCAATTTTTTTGTTTATCAGATAACTCCACAGGATCCCTTTGAAAGCAGCTGTCAACATCATTGCTTTAGAGGAAAAAAACCTGCCTAAACATTTTGATGTGAATAATAATATAATTACACTAATGTCCTGTTGATCCATTCTAAGGTTGTGTTCAGACCAGCACTAAAAATGTGTCAAAATATGTAAAAGCAAACAATTTTGTTGAGTGTTTCAGCTAAAATAGCTTAACTTTTACTTTTCAAACACTTTTTGAATGTCACCTGGCACGGACTGTTAGTTAATCACATAATTGTACACATTCCTGGTACTTTGTAACATAAATAGTCTAATTCTAATGTTTATCTTGCAGTAATTGAGAAAGATGATAGAAACTATTGCCTACCTACTCAAAATATTACAACACACTGTGCAATGTTTTGGAATTTGATAAGCTTTAAACCCACGGATGTATCAGACTCACTCCACCTGTGGCAGAACGCCTGCACCAGCGCAGATGCTATTTCAGGCGGTTTTCCATCACGCCAAGATTAAAACTGTTTGTGAAACCCCCGAATATCTGCCATTCCTACACTCAAAGAAGGTCCAACGTAAACTAAAAGTGCAAGTTTGACTGCTGGTTTCACTTCATCTTCCTTTTTGTTTTTAACAGACTTTGAGAAGAAAAGTTGTAGTTTCATGTAATGATCTTATCTTGAAACCAATTGTGACACTCAGCTATTCACTATGATTCATATTTTTGTAGCTGCAATAAAAATAGATACATTGAAAAAGAAAGTACTCTAGGTCCACTGCTGGTTTTACTTTTATTTAAATCTGATGACATCAGGCTATTTCAACCCCTAAAAAAATGACTACTATACTACAAGGTGAATATATTCAAATGAGAACTGCTGCCAGTGTGTGGGGATGCATATGCATTACTTTCAGTGATAAAACTGCTCAGACTTCTGAGAAAGTTTTTGCTTTAATCTTCTAAATTTCTGACAGCCACACTGGGTTGAAATCAAATTAAAGGCCTGTAGGTTTGCCACCTTTACCACTTTGATTAATAGGGCTTTTTTTTTTTTTAATCCCAATTTTGTTTCAATAATCAAACACTTGAATTCAGCTCAAGGGCCGCGGTGCATTAGTCCCAGCCAGTGCGTGCTAAATATTTGATGGTGGTGGAGAGAATGCAAAGTGAAGCATCGAGGGAGCGGACTAAGCCTATAGCTCATCAATAATACATCCAGGGCTAGTCCACTTGTTCAGACCAGATAATGTATTAGATGTATTGGACAGACATGCAGTGAAGCGAAGCAAAGGTATTTGAGATAAGATGAGACTGTCTGACTGCCAAGGGATCTCCATGAGCTCCACTTGTTCGCACCGACATCTCTTAGGAATACTGAACAGCAGTTGAACCCAACCTTGAATGTGGACCCAGAGGGGTGTTATTTATGTGGAATTTTGAAAAGGAGCCATGCTAACCAGAGAAAACCATTGAGAGAGGCTCAGACAGTGTCCGTTTATCTAATAGAAGGGTGATAGGACAGAGTTCCTTTCACAAACCCTCAGAAAATGTATCCAATTTGGCTTGTCTCTTTCCCAGAACACAGCCTCCACCCATGAAACAAGAACATCAAAAATGAAAGTATGACTTCTGTACAAGAAATACTATTAAATATACTGTAAGAAATATCTGTTTGAAAAGCAGCTCATAAAAGCAGGATAGAATAATTAATTCTCAAGACAGTTAGAATGAAAATCAAAAGGTTTGATGCCATAAATCCTACAAACACTTTCTTAGGCACATTATTTAAAACACTCTGATTCTGCAGCACATAATGAAACAAGAATCTACACTGATACTGCCAGCTCTGTGAGGCAGGGCAGTGCTTTAAAGTCCATGCTAAAGTCAGCATGCTAGCCAAATAAAAAGTCAGAGATGTAACAATGTTCATCCTGTACATCCTGTACAAAAATTTCATGGAGGTTCATCCAAAAGTTGTTGAGATATCAGATTCAGTTTGGACCGAAGTGGTTGCCATTTCTAAATATTACCAAGGGAAACACACACACAAACACTGTACACACACCCAAATACCATTCTGTGCCTCTTTTTAATTATAGAAATGTTGGGTTATGTCAAAAGACATTATTAAAACAAATGTTAAGAGTTCATTTACATTATTATGTGTGTGTCTGTGTATGTGTGTATGTGTGTTTGCGTGCGCCAGTGTCAGCACATGTGAATTTAAAAATCCTGTCAGTAATCCCAGTGCTTTTTTACATAACAGCGTGGAGGATTAAAGTCATTATGTAGTGTTTTTTAATGAGATTTCATTTCTCCTCTCTCTCTCTCTCTGTCTTTTCTGGTCTCTCTGTCATTTTATGGAGATGTTAGAAATCCACTATTGGGGGTATCGAAACATTATTCTGCGTAATTATCATAAACTGTAAGTACAGTCAAGACAAGCTTTCCTGCATGATATTATTTAATGACACTTATTTGAACAGAGTCTTTAATTATCCAAAGATAAAGCAGCACGCTCCAAGTTGCTGCTGATATTTTCATTGAAACACTTCGCCCGTCTACTGTGAAAAGAAAATATTTCTGTGCTCTCAGCTTGACAAGTGACTCATCTACCTCATCTGACATTCCCTTGATTCCCTCACAACATGAACTGCAAAGCATAACAATAAAATGTCCAGAGGCTGTCAAACTAACTGTCTAGACCTCAGTGCTGTTTCTTGAAGAGAGACAGCACAATGTGACCCTGAGCCATGATAAAAAGAGAAGAGAACTGGCGGAGATTTGTATTTTCAGCTCAATTTAGCATCAAACAGCAACAGTGCAGCTATCTTCTATGGATAATAAGTGCTTTTTCTTCACAAAATGGAGAATTTAGCATCAATAGGAGCCCAGATGGTTCCATATGACTGATATGTATGAAACATTATTACTCTAACCGTTTTCAAGACAAAATATCCAAGAATGTAGTAATTAATGTCAATTTCTTGGGATTTTTGGGCAGAGATTGAAATGGACATTTAGGCTTGGAAATTTAGATGGAAAATAGTTTTAAAAAACAAACAAACAAACAAAAACAGTAGCAAAAACAGAGACTTTGCAGACTCTTTATTTCGTCAAAACTCCCATCAACAGTCATTCAGTCCTTCTCACTGTGGCCCAGCCGGCCGAACCCTGCACTGGGATTTCACCACATGTCTGCCATGCAATTTGGCATCCATTTTGCCACATGGCTGTTTGACTACATCATTCAGAAGCTGAGTATAATGAGGTGAAACAAGGAAGAGCTTTCTGTCATTTTTGGTCTTTATGAGCACAGTGATAGCATCTGTCAGAAATGAGTTTGTTTCTGCTCCCATGCGTCAAACACGATCCTTCACAGCAGCCAAGACTGCTCCATTTGGGCCATAACTAATGGATGAATCTGTCACTCCTACCCACAACAACTGTTTATACTGTGTGTGTATTGCAATGTCTATAACTTAACAGCTGCTTTGATGCTATAATGACTCCTGGGAGTTTACAGATGTAAAAAATGTGAATGTCAAACATGTTTTTTCCATCTTCAGCCTTCCTTAAGTATTCCCATCAAATCTAGAGCCAAAGTGGAAACCAGTCAGACATATAAAAGTATTTTCACTACAAGATGCCGTCAAGGTGACCTCTCTATATTACTCAAAAGCAATCCTGGCACTCTTACATAGCCCCTATTTAAGAGGGAAGCCACTAATTTTTGACTCAATTTCATCACGATTATGGGGAGGCCAGTTTAGTTAAGGCCATGGGGTTCATCTTTCATTGTCTCATGAATTAAATATGCACCTCATTACTTCCTCTGCTATTTCATCAAACACTCAGAGAAAACCAAATATGTCTTTTTGTACAAACTTATGAAAAAATGACCTCAGAGACCAGTTTGAATCTCAAAGAGTCTGAAAGGAAAATTAATAAATTATCACAACCCGAATACTTTGACAATGACTTTGATCCAACTTTACAGAACAAAAACAACACAACCTAATTTTCAAACTGAACTCTGTAACTCTCAAGAGGTGTGAACGTGACTTCTTAGTGTGGGAAAACAAACAAGGTCATCTTTCTGTTCGTCTCTGACTTTTACCACATACCAGGCCTTTTCTATTAAAGAATAGCCCTCATACCTGCAGCACACGGCCTCAGGCCTTAAACGCACCCATAAGTCATTCATTAAACCACAATAGAATACATGCACATGAGGCTTTGCGCTGCTCTGCTGCCCAGATAATTAACAACCTGACTGACAACATAAGCTTCTGCAGAGGCTGTGGTCTTGTCTTCTAAACTTTACTGCACATTTAAATCGTGTAGAAAAAATATCATCACACTGTACACCACAGCTACCACAGTCAGCAGCGGGTCCAGCCTGATGTATAATGTTTAGTATTATAAATACATGCAATCAAAATGTAACCAGTTTTGAAGTGGTGTGGTAACAAACAGCCTTCAGATATGTGTATTTAAACATAAACCAGTAGGCATTTATGGTGCTGAAGAATCAAAAGAACTCTGTAATAACTGAGCCTGGGCAGCGAGGTGGAACCAGCCTTTCTGGTGTACAACTGCACTGCAGACACAAACACATAAACTCAGCCTGTCATTGTCTCATAAGCAAATTCTCCCACAGTACAGCCAGAAAATAACAACACTGATGCAAAAGTCGTGTTCCCTGCTCAAGCTGTGCGGTACTAAATTAGCCAGAATTTAAAATGAGAGGCTGGACTGGCAAGAAAAGACAACACGATGCTGACAGGCAACAATCCAACATGAGGTTAAATACCTGCAAAGGCATGTGTGTGTTGTCCTTGTGACAGCACTGATGGCTTAGAAACACTAAACCAATCACACATTCTCATGGGAATTCAATCCTCAGTGTGAAACTTTTACAGCAGAAAAACACACTGAGGGCTTTGCCTCTCTGTGTGTGTGTGTGTGTGTGTGTGTTTCCACCTCTGACCCAGGGCATTAACAGACTGACTCTGACAGAGGTCCTTGCCCTCATTCAACCCTGGATCTTCCCACAAACACAGTAACGCATACGCCAAACAAAGTAATGAAAATCCTGCTGCAATCTCATCTCGTTCTGACAACATGAGTGATATCCACAGAGGAAATCAAAAAAAGAGCTGATGAAACACGCACAAACTCACACACACAAGACCTTGTCCTGGGCCTGATTGGTGGATAAAAAAGATTGCATAATCCCGCTGCCAGGCTCCACTATTTGCTCTATCACATGTAAATGGAGGGAAAGATTAAATTTTTCTCAAGAAGGGAGGCTTTTCAAATATAGGCCTGCCGTAAATAAGCACTATAAATATTGTTCTAGCAGCTGTGAGAGCTGCAGAAGCTGAGAGCTAATATGTGCTAGCTGCAGGTCTGCTTTCACAACCACTGGTGGTAACTTGTGCTGCAGGCAGGTCAATATTAAATCCCAATCCTCTCAAGAACAACTTGTTAATGTCTCAGAGAAAAATCCAATTTCACTATGTCACAGGACATTACGGTTTCATCACTTGTAACAAATTCCAACCTGCCGTTCTGTCAATCAATATTTAGCGTCTGGGTGTGTTTTACAACTATTTGAAATGGATTGCATTGTCTCTTACTTCCATTTCCTCAAATCAGCACTGTACGCAGAGAAATATTTGAATAGGACCGTCATAATATTTAGATAGAAGATATTTAACTTTTTCATGTTGTTTTGTTTTTTTCTTTTATTTTAAATGTCTTGGTTTGTGTGTTAACATCGATGAGAATATCACACAGTTTTTGTGTCAATGGAGGAAAGAGAAATGCACACTGAAGTCTGAGAGCTGAAAAAGTCATCTGGCTAAAGAAAAAAAAATGTCTGTGTTTTCGACCTAACTGCAAAAAAACGTACAATGCAAGTTTTCTTGCTTTAGTGATGTCACATACATTACGTTATGGATATATAAACAACTTAAATGTATATGAATTTTCATTTGAGTGGATATGCGGCCCTAAAATGCACCATGATTATAAGACAGAAAGCAGGGAGTGAGGAAACCTAATTTTTTCCAATCACTTTTTTTCAAGCACGGATGAGCTGTCATTTGACAGCATGTCAAACACAGCAAAGTGCGCAACACATCTCTAATCTCCTCCTTCCTTCCTGCAATCTTGCCATCTGCACGAAGAGACAAATTTCAGCTCTTTCTTCAGGTAAACACAGTCTTCTTTGAAAATGAGACAGGAAGGGGAGGGTGTCTTTTTTTTTGCATAGGGGCAAACTGCGAGCGGGTGTTTTATGATGGAGACTGCAAAGGTCCCAGTGCTTCTGCTCGTGATTCATCCTGCTGTCACTCCAGCATGTCTTCAAAAAACCTCTAACTGGATGAAGCAGTTGGTGCATTTACCTCAGAGCTATAATGCTAAAGCAAACATGTAGTTGGAGAATACAACACCAAAGACAACATGAGCACCCCGTCCTTATGTCCACACACACTCCTCTGATGACAAAGGGGAGGTCAGTGATTATCATCCGACCACATGTCAAATATCAACAGGCAGCTTGAGCAAGCACTGTTGTCTTTTACAAGTTGACTCGTCAAGCTACAGGAAGTTAAAAGATAAGAGCCTGTTAGCAGTTTAAATGATAAGAAGGGGCACTGTGTGTATGTTGAAACCGAAAGATTCTTTCCTGATATTGGATTTTGTTAACAAAATGGTGTGAAGCTTTTTGCTTTGTGGGTCACTGCTGCATTTCCAGCTGCTGACTGTGTCAGATCCCTCAGTCCACACTTCCCCTTCAACTCGCACTAAAAAAGCCACGAGTCTATAACACAAGCAGCGCAGAGTATAAATAACCTCACATGTAAAGGCCTCACAGATGTAATGAGTGATGTAGGATGCAAGGTTAGAGTGATGCCAAAATAACAGCTGTATGGAGGGGGAAGAGTCAAAGAGACCCGATGGAGTGACCGTCACCAAGCCGTGGAATGGTGTGTTCACAGCCGAGGGGGTCAGAGGGTGAAAGCTGCTGTGAAGGAAGTGCGTCTGCTTGATGGTAAAATCTGGAGTAGCCACATGAAAGAGCCTACGCTGGCAGAGGAAGAAGCTCTGTGTAATTCCACCGGTTACTATTACAGACGTCGGCTAAATCGGAGCCTAAAGAACACACAGACTGTTTTCTCACAGCACTGGGAATGGCACGCCAGGATATAGACATAAAGAGATTAGTGGGATATCTGTGGGAAACCAGTCTGGAAAAGTCCACTTGGTCAGATATTATGTATGTTAATGACTCCATGTAACATCTGTTAAATACTGTAAACAGTGAAAAAGAAGACGTCAAGATTTTTGGGGAGAAGTTTAAATGTTTTTTTTTTTAAAAACTGAAGAAACGATGATGTTTCCCTTCAAAGGGTCGTTTCATACTGTACAGTGTAGTTTGTCTAATTCAAAACAGCCCAACATCAGTTGGAAAAAGCACTGACAGAAAGAGGCAGCAACCCTATAAAATAAATTACTAGAGGCCCTTCAGTCTTTTTAATGCCTCTGCTGTTGTTTGGGGACCTTTAATGTAAAAAGCTATAAAACAAGAGAGGGTGAAATAAGGAGAAGAGAGGAGGGTGAAACGACTGACAGCCAAACTCCAAAGCAATTCGATCATGGCCTACACACTCTCACAGTATGGGAGTGAGGAGAAACTTCCTATGTAGCTGGTATTCAGTGCTTCATGTCACTGAGAAGATCTGTGGTGACTTGCTTCTACCAGCCATTAAAATATGTCGCAGGAACATCCAGTGTTTGGGTTTGTTGCACAGTGACACAGCTATCTACTTTATATTTGCATCCGCTTTGAATTAATCCTGAATTTCCCCGTCAGACAACAGCACTATCCTCATTTCACTTCTCCTCTTTTTTCCAGCCTTTGTGGAACTGAAAGTGTCGTGTCTTCTTCCACTTTCAGCACTATTACCAAAAAATAGTGATGTAAGTTATGACAACAGATAGGAAAACAGACACAAAAAGAGAAAGTAAGCTCAGCATTTACCTCGTGATTGCTTTACTAGAAAAGTGCCAACACAGAGGGATGCCCCCGGGCCACTGTGGACAGTGATAATGGCCACAATGGGACTGGACCAAACTATCAGGAATTGATCTGCATAGCCTGTCAGACTGGAAAGGTTGCTCCATCTTTCCTACAGTGTCACAAAGAGCTTGTCTTAAGAGGATTATTACTTTGGTCGTCTGTGTCTATATGCGAGATGCCAAAAGTTCACATGCAAGGATCCTGTATTTGTCCAATGGGATGGGAGCCTGTTTTGGGTTTTTTTCTGGAATGACAGCTTGACAGAGATAACTCAGCTTAAGTTGCCTGGAAGAAGTGATAATCTGCAGCTCCCCAACATTTCTGTTCACCACAGATTAACCCCCCAAATTGCCTCTCTGCTGGCTGAGAAGCGGGCAACTCTGTGTGCTGCACACAGGGGGGGTGGCTAGAGTTAACACTCACCAGGGTTTACTTACTTACCGATCAAATAACTTTAAGTGCTGAGTGTCTGCCGCACATATCCTCATATTCTCTGAAAAAAAAAACAACACTTAATCTCTTCTTTATGATAAGCTGTCGAGGAGCTTGGACTGTCTGCTGTGGGACCACAGGGAGACCAACAACGGGATTTAAGGTTGAAAGCCACCTCAAATTAAATTAAGCATAGTGGCTCTCTAAATCTCATAGCTCTTATGCACTCCAAAAAGCAAATGGAATATAAGTGGATGTGGATTAAATGGCTGCTTCCAAAGGCTTGACACAAGTGACCCAAGTGGGGCGTCGTAATTCATCCAGCTTTTCCCAAGGCTCCCACTCCAATCTTGTGTGGTCAAATCTTCATCCCACCCTTCTGCATGCCTCATCAGGACCCCCGTGAAGGTCCCAGACGCTCCCAAGTTTGTTCCTTATCTGCATCACAGACAGTCGTAAAAACGAGCTTCAGCTTCTGAAGGAGACTCTTCAGGTCAGGTCTGGACCGCCAGCTGAACAGCTGAGCCTCAAGTTTAACTCACTGCATAAAGCCTGTAGCCGACTGCCATCATTCACACCCTTCTTCTCTTCAGCACCTTTAAAAACTAATAGCCGTGTCCTGTCTATACTTGGATTTTGCCAAGTGTGTCTAACAAAAAACAGATCACTTTCTCTCTACAATTCTTTAACACAGAAAAAAGGAACATTGCAGAAATATGAACTTGTAGTCCACTGATAATTCCTAGCTAAACTCTCTGCCTGACAAAAGTGAAGCAGATATTCTAAATGTATTTAAAGTGGATGAAAAGAGCAATGTTTGGGATGGAAATGTAGAAGAGTTTATGAATTAATTTACTTGCATGACTGCTGGAAATCTAAAGGATGACACAATCAATTTTGGGTTTGTTTTTTTACGCTCATTCTGATGCCACACTGAGATCAAAAGTAACCTTAGTCCTGAGTTTTGTACAAATATACGGTTTTGAAGTCGTTCCTCCTCACAGGCTGTTGATATTAAATATTCAAGTCTTGTGTAAAACTCATTGGCAGCACATCTGTCAGATTTAGAGCAAAACAAACTCATGTTAAAAAAAGACGCTGTGACTTGTCCCCTCTTTTGTGGTTCTCAGCATCATCTTGGATTTGTCAAGTGTTGGCATCATGACCAGCAGTTTGTGATTTTGTGGTGGGTTTTTTTTTTCCTGGTGTGTGTGTGTGTGGCTTCACCTCTGACACTGAGGATAAACAGAAAGATCCAAGTCTTTGAGTCTGCCGCTGAACATCGCTGGGTGCAATTTTCCCATCATTGTTGTGGAGCAGAATGGCCCCAGTGTCTGGAACGGTGGCCCTCTGTCTCTGTGACAATGCTTTAGTGATCCACACACACTACAGTAATGGCTGTTGGTACAAAGACCTTTTGACGTCAGGAGGGGGAACGGCAGCGCTCGGGCTCAACGCTGCCTGCATTCTGCGTCCACCTCCCTCTGACTGCCTGCAACTGCAGCAGCCGGCCCCTCCCCTCACAACTCCCCTTGCTCATTCAGCACCTCTTGAAATGGTTGGGAGAGTCCTTTTTTTTATGTGTGTGCGTGTGTGTGTGTGCCTGCGCTTTCTATGGGTGTGCACTCATGCTTGCTTAAGTGACGTTAAGAACTATAAGTTGGGATACTCTTTGGATACCTGAAGGTTTGAATGAGAACCCAGAAAGCAGTTAGAAACTAGAAGAAAAGACAAAACGATGAAGGAACATTAAATCCTGACGTTACACAAGGAAGAAGAAGGTGGCGGTAGTTGTACTTAAATTCATTAAAAACAGTTATAAGCTCAAATACTGCATTAAAGAAACATTTTAACTAAATTTCATATTTTTACAATAATTAAACCACCCATGATGTCTTATTCAGCAGCACAATATTGATGCAATACCGACATATCACACAGCTCTACGTTGCACCCCCTCCTTGCACACACACACACACACACTTAGAGAAAACACTCTGCTACAAACACAGATGCACTGCTTGCACCACCTAATTACTACTGCAATGTAGCTCACACAGCAGGAGAGGAGAGAGAGACTTGAAGAGAGATGGAGGGAGATGGAGGCAGGAGGGAGGACGGCAGATCAGCTCACGCTGTATGGATCAGTTATGTCAGACACATTGGGGCGCTCGCTCCTCATTCTGTGCGAGGGTCCGACGCACATGCTGCCCATACATTATGCAAAGCAGTCCAGCAGCGTTCAGGTGGCAGGGACGGGATGGGATGGGATAGGAAGGGACCCCTCTGCACCACATGAGCACAGCCTCTTCCCACAAGGGTTAGCCGAAGCTACTGCAACCCCCCTCAATCATCCCACTGCTGCCTTCCTCCCTCCTTTTTACCACTCTTCAGTCACTCATCCTCCTCCTGTCACAGCACAGCAAGTGCGCGGAGGTCCTGCGAAGGTTTTTCTGCCTTGCAATTCATAAGAATTGAGGAGCGGAGACAGCAGCAGCAGGATCATGATGGAGAGGAGAATAGAGCTGTTTTAAGACCCTTAATGAGGGGTTTCCTCTGATCAAAGCATGGGGAGGTGTTAGGAGACAGGAGTACAAATCGCTACTGTACATACTAGGAAACTGACTCATCTGAGGATGAAGACTTCTAAGCTATCTACTGTGACTGAGTGGTGCTTGGAGATGTTAAGATTAGATATGGCACATCAACACATTCTTGGTGTGGCTGTAAGTCGAGCAGCTAAAGCGTTCCTGCTGTAATGATCATTAAGGAGCCCGAGGCTTTGCTCTTTGACTCCTTACAGTTGACAGACTGGACCTAAAGCCTTCAGGATGAGCCATAGGCATGTGGCTACTTAGGTGTACACATTGTTCTGCTTAAATTAGCCACTCCTTCACTGTGCCCGGGGCTACAGAGTGTAATGATACACATTTTTACAGATTTATCAGCCACAGCAATCTTAATATCAGATAATTATATTCTAAGTAGAAACTAATGACTTAAATGATAAAAATCAAATAAGATTTTCAAAAAGACTCCCGTTGTGAGAATTTAACATAAGAGGGTCAGTGAGAATGTCAGTGGACAGTTGCATTTTAACCAGGACGGTGTCTCTTTGTACAGAAGAGCCATGAACACACTTCCCTCCATTCTTCATGCTGCAGCAATATCTTTAACCCCTTCAGTGCCAAAGTCCATTGACCAAGCCTTGATGAGTAGCCTGAATACACAACGCAGATAACAAATACTTGCACAACTAAGATGAGGTTCAATTTTGATACAACAGAGTTCACAATTCCTGCTTTACGGGGAATCATTAATAATGGTTTTAAATTAAATTAAAAAAAACTGCAAAATGACCATCTGCAAAATGACCCGCACACAACTGCACAAAAACACAACTGCATATGTAATAACATAATTCTGCCTAATATTTTATCATAATACATCATAAAACAAAAAAACCCGTAAAATCTAATCAATCATCAGTAATCTTAATCACAATCGAACATTTTCCCCATCATATTAGGGCTTAAACAAATGCAGTTTTTTACATTTTAACACACTCCGAAACTGCGGTCTTAATTGCCATCTGAAGAGTGTTCAGTCTTCAAAAACTATCTTCTGGGTGTGTGTTATAGTGAGGGCTTACGCGGAGGATTAACGCCACATGGCCTCATCGCAGCATCGCACAGCGAGCTGCCGCACTAAATAGGCTCCAGCATGCTGGACTCCATCGCCCCCAGAAACAGCGAGGAACTAATGACTGATTCTTCATAGTGATACATAACGCGCTCTTTCTCATTTTGCAGTCGCTAAAACTGGTCTGACAGATGAGCCCACAGCGACATCTCTAACACACTCATCCATACACTCTCTCTCACACACACACATATACAGTGCAAAAGCATGTCAGGTTCGCGGATGGAGAGCTGATCGCCTTAATTGATCGAACTGCAATTATCTGCCAGCCTCGGGTTACAATCGTTAATGTCACACATTTTCTTGGGTGAGAGGGAGGACATGTGGGCAATCTGTTTGATTTAACTACAGCACACACAGTCTACAAGCATGAAAACACATAGCAGCCCTGTGGTTTAAGCAGAATGTCCACTGCGCTTGGGCAAACCCATTGTTCCGCCCGTCTCAGCTGAGGTGGGCTGGCAGCGCCACAACACCGGAGCGGCTCACAGGCAATTAGAGCGTGTACGGTAAAATCACTCCAACCACTGATCATAAATATATATAAATATTTTGCTACAGTTTTGACAGAAAGAGAGGAGTCGTGGCTCTTACCGGCTACAGTGTATCTATCCATGTAATTCAGGACGTTCCCAAAACTGAGGATCCCGGCGGCAGCAGCCGGTGAGCGGCATCTGAGCAGCGCGGCGCGGAATTTCTGCCCCGGTTTGCACGGGTGAAGGTCCGGGTTGGATTTCAGTCCGGGACTCATGCTGCCCGACAGCGTGCGCACCTCATCCGAACTGCTGCAGCCTTCAATCTCGCACCCATCGCTCTCAACGCACATTTTCTGGCACGAAAGATCCAGCGCAGAGAAAAAAGAGGGAGAGAATGGAGAGAAAAATAGTTCAACAAGGACCGATCTCAGCGATTGTCTTTGATTTCGAGTGAAATTAGTCGCAGTGAAATAGTTGTCTTAAGTGCTGAAGCGCAGGAGCTGCTCTTCTCGGGATCATATTTTTCAAGCAGTGTGCGGAGACGGACGGGCTGTGCGCTCCTTAGTATTTTTTTTTTCTAAGGACCAAGCGCTACAGTGCAGGGGGGTGTGACCCGTTCAGACTCCTCCCCTAAAAAGCCCGACTGATGGAAACGCACCTGATACTGTGGTGCAGATGCCGGGGAATTGCAACCGGAGTGTGGAGAAAGCTCCGCGGTGTGTAGGGAAGCGGACAGTGGTGGGAAGCGGGTGGGTGGGTGCGGCTTTATTTTTTATCTTATAATTACTGATCGTAGTCACTCAGATTTGCTGTGATGGTTACTGAGAGGAGTATCACTGTCAAACTACAAAAGTAGGTCACTAAAGTATGCTGCAATGACACTATTAGACTACAAAGGAAGCCTCTCAGAGTGTTATATTTTAGCAAGAATCCAAAATACATTTCTAGATTTATTTGTAGCCCAAATCTGCATTTTTCTATATATCTAATTGATAAAAATTTGATTTACTTAATTTAAGTCCCCATACATGCTGACAGCCACAGCTTTTAGCAGTTCCTGATCAAAGTGAAGCCAGTTTATTCATCCAGCACATTAAAACAATGATGACCAAAGTGCTTTAAAGGGAGATGAGATTATGAGCCGATCTGTCAACAGTCAAATAAAAGGCATAATTAAGAGGGTATAAGTAAATCAGTTAAAGTAAAAGATAAATAATTCTGGATAGAGACATTAAAACACGGCAGCATGGCACAGAAAAACAAATAAAAAACACATAAAACACAAAGCAGAGTGTGAGCATCATGTCCTCATGGTGACTTTGATAGGATGGGCTTTTAGACTGGTGTTAATTGGTTTCGGGCTAACAAAGGAAAATGGCTGATTACCTCTAAATTTCAACAGGGAGGGGAAGAGGAGTGATTACTTAGCTCTCCTGAGGGGTCTGGAGCTGAAATTGGTACAGATACAGAGATGAATCCTGATGTCAGTCCTTAAATGCTAGTCCATCCTTTCAAAATAAAACAAAACAAAACAAAACAAACAAAAAAATTCTTAAAATCATAACTACATTCTGCCTTTATTGGTAAAGGTAAAATATGCTCTCTGTCCTCTTTGTAACACTTTGCACTGCTGTATTTTAAACCAGCTCCAGGCTACAAGTTTTTTTCTGATTTATTATATTGAGAGGATTACAAATTAAATAAATCTTTAACAGAGAGGAGGAATTTTAATTTTTCAAGTGATCTAAGATAGAATCTCTGCTGTCAACAGAGTTGATTTGTTAATTAAATTTCAAATCAGAATCAAATATAACAGTGGGATTTCTTGCATGAGAATTTACATCCAATGAAAGAAGCCTAGGAGGGTTGATTGCAGTATTGAGGTAAAGATTAATTAAAATGAGTTGTACCATACAAACATATTGTGACATAAAAACAACTGCAGTGTGGAGCCTCAATATGTGAAACAGAAAAAAATTTCAAGTTCAAGATTTCGGCGCACACAGATAAACTTAAGCACATTACCATATATCTGACAGGCAGTAGAGAAAAGCCTTTGTTACTCAGGTCTTTTTGATGAATTCTTTTGAACTGGTGATTTAGAAAGACAATCTTTTTGTGACAGATTTTATTTATAGAGCACCAGACAGGCGAGCCGTTCTGTGTTTGAAATGGAAATGTAATAGTTTATGTTCATGTCTTAGATGGTTTATCATTGCATCAGCATGTGTGGGGTTTAATACACCCATATGAGGTGGATGCTTAATAGCTACATAACTGAATACATAACATCACTAAGAGGTTTAATAAGCCCTCATAATGTAAAGTAAATTAAAGAAGTGTGTTCAGACTAAGGCAGCCTTTCTATGCCCTTGCCTAATAAACTATAATAGACATTTAATACTGTAAAAAGAAAATGAATCCTTGTGTGAGTTAATTGTTCTAATAGGAGTCCAGGAACTGCAGTCAAGGTGTGTGAAAATAAAACCTAAAATTTCCCTGCATGGTCACTGGGCCTTTCCACCACAAACAACATGCTCTGACTAAAGTGTAAGTATCTTTTTAATGAACTGTGGTTTGTATCATTATTTTGTCTGCCCATTTAAATTGATTCCTCATAATGTTTTTGAAAATGTATGATTTTCATGCTTTTGCTGTTGGATGCAGTGTTAATGATGCATCTGTATTATGCAGTTTGCGCTATATAAGTTAAAATATGTGTTTTCTTTGGACCTCAGAAAGAACATTTGTTGCTAAGGAAGCAACTAATGGGGAACCCATTACACAATTAACCATAAAAAAAAACCTTAACAGTAACAACTGGGCAATCACTGAGGTGTAAATTATGATTGTACACTGTATACGTGGAAATAAAGGCTGTCACGCTCATGTGACTCTATTGTTGGATTTAGCAGAAAAGAGAAATGAGACTTTCATTGGAGTACATTTTATGAACCCTAGAATCCCACAAAGCTTGTATCGTGGGGGCGGCTTATGTAAGACATGTGGTCTCAAAAGTTCAGTCTGAATAACAACTTTTTAACACCACAGGTTCCACCAAAATAGTCTGGGTGACGTAAATGAAAAATATTTTTCAGTGACGTAGAGACTCCAAAATAATTTGCATTCACAAAACTTTTAAAACTTTTTTTTTATAATCATTTTTTGATTATCAAATAATGTCATTCCAAACAACTGTAGGATGATATTTTTATTATTTTTTATTATAAAACTTTAGCATCCTTCCTCTTTTGATTACTCATTAACACCGTGATATTTGATTGATTGTGGTTTGCAGCATCCATGGAGTTATGCTGAGCATGTTGGCCAATAGCTGCTGGGGAACCACTACTGTGGCTTTGAGTTTACAGCAAACACTGACTCCAAGTCGGGGAAAACGTCATTTAGGGGAATTCTACCCATTATTTCACTGGGGGACAAATGATTTTCTGTAAATCCATTTGTTTTAGCCTGAGCTGCTCATCAGTGTCCAGCTCTGCAGTGGTTTAAACAGTCACCACGTGTCACTGAAAATAGCTGATTATTTTAATTGCAGCTCTTAAATGCACTGCAGACTCATGGGAGCACTGATTTCTCTCTCTGACCCAAATCTCATCTTGTCTGGGAAATTCTGAATGAGTTTCGCAGCAAAGCACAGTTATCAAAAAATAATTTGTTATTGAAAAAAACCCACCAAACTTAACAAGGTTTTTTTGTCAGCAAACAATGAAGTCACATTTACTTAAAAAGCACTTTTTCCAAACAATCTTCATCACTACAAGCTGTTTAGGGCACAGCGGTCAAAGCGGAATGAAACAGTGGTGCTGCATGAATCCTAAGATTGGACATGTTTGTCTGCGGCATTCCTGGTGGTTGCAGAATAAACACGGGAGTAAAAATGATCTGGTTTGGTCAAAAAAGATGCACACGATGCAACTGGCTCAGCTCCGTCAGTTTCAGTGGTTTCTGAGAGTCACCACTGTCCCCCAACTTCAAAACAATCTGTTGCACAGAGGATTTAGAGAGCCTTTAGTGACTTTAGGGACTTTTTTTCTCTCTTTGTCCCATACAGAATTTCTCTTTATTGATGCCCCTGTGACAATATTGAGTTATTAACTAATTACAGTGATGGCTTAACCCCGTAATGTCTACCTTTTTGAACCTAATTGGAAAAGCTTTTAACAGAATACTGTTAGGCCAAAAACACATATACGCATTAGTGAATTTGTTAGTGGATACTTAAACAAATTGAAAAACTGAAACACCTAAATCTTGATGAGTTGTGCTTGGTCAGTAGCTTTAGAGGATCAGCGGTGATCCAGTGGATGTGTACAGGTTAAACACCACTGCAGTGGGTACAAAACATTATAACACTGCAAATCCTGGCGTTGTCTGACGTGAGGCATTGATAAGCTTTCACACCTCAATGAGTATGTCTGTTCTCAGTCTGTGTACTTGAGAAGGAAAATTACCTGCTTCTGAATGACTGTGAGAGGTTGAATCCTGCATGCAGATGAGTGTTTCTGTGCCATCTGTGCTGTGTCATAAAGGAGCCAAAACATCTTCAGCTAATTGTTTGACTATTCCACCCAGAGCTGTTTTGACTTTGCAAAGATTTCCCAAATTGAGAGATCAACTACAAATCACAGAGAAAGATGGAGGGGAGTTTTGTATTTCTGAACCAAGACACACTGAATAAATTTGAACAGAAAGGTGTGAGGCAGAGCAGGAACAGCTGAGGTGTTGTTGATTTAGCATGAGTTCAGTATATGAGGTGGGGGGGCGTGATGAGGGGGCATTTCTGACAAGTGCAGCTTCATTTCCCCGAAAGCTATAGGAGACACTTGCCAAAATAGACTCCTAATCCTGATGAACTGGGTAGCCTGTAATCAATGTGTAACAGCCGTCCTGGTGAAGTTTTATTTGATCATACACTCCACTGTAGTAACGGAAACATGCACTTAGAACGTCAAATTGAAATGAGAGCAAACTTTTCTTCTGTATTTACACTAATGGAAGGGAAAACTAAGAGGGAGTGGACAGAAGATGAGGGAGGATGAATCCTGGCATCAGTTTGGGAGAGAGCTGGGTGCTTGCCTGTTCTTCTCTGCAGGCGTTTGGCATAGTAGGGGTATCAGAGATGAGGTCTGAATCCATTCATATGCACTGAGTTGACCTATATTGTTTTACTGAGTAAGAAATGAGGAAGCTACGCCAACAAAACCTAAAGCCCCTCATGGCATTTGTTTTGCAGAATTAGTTTCCAGGCTATCATCCACTTTACTTCCCAATAACACTGCTGTCTTAAAATCCCCTCAGTTTGAATCAGGAAAGGAGGATGCAAACAGTGCAGCCTGGCAGCCTCAGCAGAAAATGATCAAGTGATACTGACAAGAATTGTTTTTGTAATGCTGCAGACTGACATCCAGGATAAGAGGATGCAGGAAAAGAGAACAGGGGCCAAGCCAGCCAGTGGTCTCTGGTGGAGGGAGCCCCGCTAAACAGTTGCCCCCTGTCTCCCTCTCTGGAGCCCCCACCTTCCCTCCTCTTTCTTTGGAATCTGTTTGATATGCTGGTCATGTCTGTGGGATCCTGTGTGTTTTTCCATCGTGCAGAATGGCTTGGTGGACCTGGACCTATCTCTTGTATTATTCTGCTATGTGGCCGGAGCCACTGAGTCACTGCCCGGGCCTTCCTTCCTATCTCAGCTCAGGGCCAAGCCTCCAGTGCAGGATGGGAGATAACCCGCTAATCGCTGAGCCCAGTGCCTGCAGGGCGATAAGGCAGATGCTCTCTGCGTACTGTCCCTCTGCTACCAGTAAAGTTTAAATGTCCCACTGACACGTGTCTATCAGCTGTGTGTCTATCAGCTGTTTTTCTGGAAAACATGCCTCTTTAAGCTCATGAAGTTCACAAGAACTTGCAATCTTTTCAGTTATATCCTCCATGTTTTTACTATAATAAACCAATAATAAAGGTTTGATGTATGTGGCTGTTTTAGGTCAGTAAGGGGTCAGACAAGGTGGGATTTTGTCCCTGTTCCAGTTTAATTTGTACATGAATTAGTTTTCTGGCCCATCGGATTGTTTTCTGAATGCAGATATTCCTGCTTGTCACACTGGTCTTTGAACAATTATAATTAATCTCTCTAAAAGCTGCAGACTGAGTCCATCTGTATATATTTCCATAATGTGTTATTGACACTAATGATGTGTTCATCTAATTGTTGTTGTTTTAAATGTATTTAAAACACATCTCTATCTGTACACTTTGACACTGGAAATAAAGTAAATTTTGATTGAAATGTATAAATAAAATGTGAAGCAATTAATGTAATCAAGGAATTTGTCAAATGCAGAAAATACACAACCGTTTGTGATTCTCTTATTGTTGCCTTGATCAGCCTCATGAGCAGCCTATTTCCCCCTTCCTGTTCCAAGGAACAAGTGTCTCAGTTTTCCTTAGTACACTACGTACATTAAAGACCAGGAAAGAGAGAATGAACAGGCTTCCACAATGTTTGGATCAGTTTCAGAAAAACAACCATTTGCTGTACATTCTTGTTGTAAATTCTTTTTATTGATATGAGAACAAAGACAGCTTAACATCTGTCTTCTTTTAACCTCTTTCGTCTTTTTACTAGACTTTCTATCTACTTTGCAACAGTCACATCAGACAGTGACTAAAAGTGTCTCATCTGTTTAGCTGGTTAGAGCTGGTGAAAAAGGCCAAAGAGCAAGTCCATGTCGATTGGAATTAAATGTCTTCGCAGCCTTCGTGGGTGGTTATTTGGTGTGTTTGTGTGTATCCGTGTGCATGCGTATGTTCGTGTGTTTGTGGGAGGGAGCTTATAAAGCCCTACTTTTCCAACTGATAAAGAGTGAAAAAGTACAACTCTAATGTTTAAGTACCTCTTTCATCATACACTTGGGTGTATTTCATCATTCTGCCCATTTCTCAGTTCAGTTATCAGAGTATTTCCAAATCTTATGCACTTTTCCCTTTTTAAAAGAGATATAAACACATTCTATTTCCTTTTTACCCATGTAATCAATTCATAAACAACTAACAAGAATCTTTCCACACAGGCCAGTAAGCTGAAGGGACTAGGGCTGGCCTAACTCCATCCATTCATTAACATTAAAACTGTCGTTATTATTGTTGGTTTCTTGAACTACAATGCAGTGATTCTATAGTATAACCAAAGACAAAATTAACTAATGACATTTTCTCTTTAACAACATTCTAATTCAAACATTTAACATCAAGCAAGATGGTGTTTCTCATGGTGAAGCTGTTAACATTACAAACTGTGGCTTTCCACAGTGAGACCATCCTGCCCTGCTGAAGTTTAGTGATGCTAGACCACCCGACTTCCGTTCTCCTTGCCTACATTTGTTTTTGGAGCCGGAGACGTCTAGGCTTTGGTCATTCTTGAAGTGTGGGCTGTGCCATTCTGACCCTCTCTCATCCGTTGTGACCTCCTGACCTCTGGACTGTCTGTGCCTGACGGTAGCTTGCTGCTGTTACCATACCCCCACCCACCTCCTGCCATGAACTCCCAGAC
Source organism: Acanthurus lineatus (assembly GCA_029814665.1). Lineage (NCBI taxonomy): Eukaryota > Metazoa > Chordata > Actinopteri > Acanthuriformes > Acanthuridae > Acanthurus > Acanthurus lineatus. The sequence goes on along the minus strand of JAPZDV010000006.1, from coordinate 4,097,173 downwards.
TCTAGCAGCAGAGTGTCTGGCAGCAGAGCAGCTGAGGGTTTGAACTGATCTGGACTGAAGTCTCCACTCTGTGGAAGTGTAATTGGGGGGCTATACTGTACAGCAGTGACTAAATATAGTGTCCAGGGGCAGAGACGGCGTCTTTTATCTGCTCATTTAATTATTAATTCGACAGCTCCATCCATGCTGGACTCCTCGGTTGAGTCTCATCAGTTTCAGTTGATCTGTCTGGGAGGTAAAAGCAACCTCGAGTGCACTGTCTGCCTCCATATCACCTTGTTAATACACTTTGTTAGAATAAATTTCCTCCAATTGCATTCTTTGTGTGGCTGAAACAACTTACATCAAGCTATGCTTAATTGGAGAAATTTGAGCCGTTTTGTGGGGAGGTTGACTTGCATTGAGAGCAAATCTGTGTGGTGCTGTTGCTCATATTTATAGACTGCATGGGTCTTTGTAATTACCCCATTGCCATGGCTGTGTCTGTGAATCAGCTCTCTCCAGCCCAGTGGCCAGCAAGCCTCTGAAACAGGAATGCTAAATACATAGGACCAGAATGTGCATATGCCATTATAGGGCAAACCTCAGATTTGGCTGCATTTCCATTGCAGTCCGCATTTGTACTCCCTGCTGCAGACAAAGTAATTTGCATGACAGTGAGAAATGGCTTGATTGATCTGCTTTGCAGCTTTGTATCAAAAAACTTAATCATGCACAAACAAGAATAATGATTCACATCATTGAAATCCAGTATTATCTAAAAACATCACACCAATTTATTAAATGAAGCAGAAAATAACACCTTTTTTTCTAAACTGGTGTGTTTCCTTTAGTGATGCGTCATTCTTTGATTGCAACCAGATTATTTATAGCTACAATTATCAAACCTCTGTGCAAACGCTATCAATTTAAAAAATGCTGCATGCGTGTATACTTGTGTGAATTATCCTCAAAAGTTCAATCAACACATCCAGCAGGATTAATTTGTTTCTTGTATCACACAAGAAAGGCACAAATTACCATACAGTGGGGTGTTGTTGTTAGGTATTCAATTTTTTTGTTTGTTTGTTTTTTTGTTTTTTTGTATGTACTTAACGACACTGCTCGTTTTTCTCTTGACACTTTCCAGTAAATTAGGAAGTGTGTATATGTCTTCCAACTAGCTGAAGTGTAATGACAGGAAAGGGCTATGTGATGTAATTGTCCAAATGAGGGGCAGTGCAGAGGGTGGAGAGGGCTCTTCCTCTGTATGATGTCATGTTACTGCAGCAGTTTGCAGCCGATAAGGACAGAGTCCAACTTCACATCCACAAATGTGGTTTGACTTCTCTTATCAACGTCCCGCTGACGATATGTGGAAGAGTAAGAAACACACATGAAGTAGATAAGCTGTCTCTTATGTAACAGTAAATATTTGTGCCATTTCCTGGTTATTATTGATTTCATGACAGCATTCTGATTGAACCCTGAATGCTCCCTCGTTGTATGTATCAGCATGTTTTTTCTGCGTGACTGCGTCTAAAATGCGGCTGTTTTCAGGACTAAAATGCTCCCCATCCCTGTGTAAACACTGACTATATCCGCTCTCCCCCTGGCTCCTGGCTCCATCATTGATCGGCTGGGACAATTTATTAGCCATTGTGACAGTTTCCTGTACAGCCAGGGTCGACGGGGGAAACGGAGAGGTATGCAGATAAAGTGCTCAGAAACATTGTGCACAATGCCTATTGTGTTTTAATTGCAGGTTGAACTGTTACCTCTAGAATGTTTTCCACATGCCTTTTAACGTGCGTGTGCTCCCTTGTTATTCCACATGCATGTCCTGCTGCCCAGTCTATTCCCTCAGCATAGCGACTAGTCACATGACCTCTGGAAAATTACAAGCTCAAGACTGAAATGTTGAAAACAAAAGGAAATACCAGTGAATTCCACAATAAGCAATTAAACTTGTAACAATGGCTTAGCGTCCTTGAACTACAGTTTTCATCCATCTGTACGTGTCAACTTCAGTCAACAGTTTCAACACTTTAGTTGGAAATATTTTGTCAGAAATGCCATAATTCTGGTACAAGATTCCACTTGGGCCAAGTTATCCTTCTGGCAGCAGCAATTGAGAGTTACCGATACTGTAATGAGACTGTGGCTCAAGAATGCATGACCTTGTACTTGAGAGTAAGAGAGGCAACAACCTTTGACCTCAGTGAAGCCTTTCTTCACTGTTCTGTGCGGTTTACTCCAGTTCAAAACAATGAAGGCCTGCAATGACGTGCAGCTGTTAGGATTTGCTAGGGGACACCTCTGAAGCAGCAGTCTGAGCAGCTTAGAGACTGACTGACAAGCAGCTGTCCTACTGGGGTATGTAAATATGTCTTGTTCGTCTGGTCTGTACAAGTCTTTGACAAGAGCAGCCAAGTTTAAGATGATGAATGCTAACACCCATCATATATCATGAACTCAGCAGAGGTCACAGACTTACTTACAGTGTATAGTTCAGTCAATAACAAACATGACAAACACAACAAACGCACAGATGCAAGTGTCAGAGGGAGACACACATATGGTTGGTTTTACATGGTAACACGTCTCTTTGATAACTGAAGGAGCCATCCAATTTAGCACTTTCTCAAATAGGAACCGCCCTCTACTGGCCCCTATGGGTAATAACGCTCTACCAATAGCATGCATACATTCGCCCTCCCACAATTTGCCTGTGTACAAAAAGCCAATCAGGATGTGCCCACTAAATAGGGCGTGTCTAGATTTTTTGACTGTGGTTGCTCAAATTTACGCAATAGTATCATGAACTATGTGCACAAAAACTGACACAAACACACACACATACTGAAATATCATTAATTTACTATTTATATATACTTTAATACTTATGTTACAGAATCCTACTGTTTCTTACTTTTCTGTTTTATTTTTTACATTACAATTATTTAGCTCAGGTGATTTTTGAGGTGATTTAAAATAAATGCTTTTAAAAGATTTATAGCACCTTCAAAAACAGAAAAAAACAGAGTTGGATCATGCAAATACAATATAAGGTTTTAATGCCTCAAAAAGGTATTGTACCTTCACAGATGCTGCATTCAAAAATAACAATGCACATTAAAAAGTACTGTCAAAAAATTTGGAAAGACCTAAGATCTAGCCCCTAACTAAGCAGATAACTGATCACGCTTTCAAATAATAGGAGTGGCACTCAGTGTGGCCATTGCCACCCAATTCCCCCCTCTGGATATGCCTCTGCCATATACATGTGTCTGACACGCTATAAAAAACTGCCATCCTTTCTCCTTCAGTGACAGAGGACTTGGCAATTTAGCACAAACTCACTAATATGATTTTATCTCTTGGACATTCCAGGTTCCTTTTCCTGAACAACTTAGAACTGGTGAAAGGAGTGGCATGTGTGTCAACTGTGTAACACCTAACCCTCTCTGGCCAATATGCAACTGACCTTTGTGATGATCCAGGGTGTCTGTTGTGTGTCTCTGCCCCTTGAAATGTTAGGCCGTGATTGCACACATCTCTAGGTGAGAGTGGATGGGTGGTATTGGCCCATCAGTGGTAGCACTTTGATTCTACAGTAGTAGGAGGGCTGTGGTAACTAACCTTTAGACCATGAGGAACAGTGAGCTAGTCTTATGTCATCTCATGGACGGATATACATTTATCAGGCCGTACTACTGAACCCACAGAATCCAGTCAAGGGTGGTAGAGCAGAGGTTATGATATCGTAACCCTAATTCTATGAGCACAGGCAGAGACCCTGCTGCTGCTGCAGCAGCACTTGCTGAAGGGGATTATCAGATGGCAGATAATGGTTTTGCTGTCTTTAACATTTTGTCGGATACTTTAATTGGGTAGGCACATCCTGATTGGCCAACATATGCAAATTTTAGTCAGTGAATACGCAAGTGGAATAGGAGAAGAGTCTTATCCATAGAGTCTAGGAGGGAGCTCAAAATGTGCTCACAGAACTTGTGTTTTAATGTGTGTATCCTCAGAAAAAAGGAGGCACAAAAAGCCCGAAAAAAATATTAAAAAAAAAAATGTTAGTCCTGTCTTTACAGAGAGATCTTTACATGTAATTGTGTAGTGCTGCTCTAAACACACAAGGTGGCTGACCATTAATGACCATAATGACCATTGTAGTAAACCTGCAAATTTTGTTTTATCTTCCCTTGCAGACATCATTAGGTAGTTCAGAGGTCCCTGTGTGTGAAAAAAACTGGAGGATTGATTGTACCTCACCAACGAAAGTCAACTGAGATCTTCGTGATAGATTTTTGTTTTTACAGTGATACAACTGTGCCATCTAGTGGACATACTGAAAACAACTGAAACAACAATAGATACAGCTGTAATTTTTATTGTAAATAGAAATTCTTCTTACATCATCTCACAATATATGGACAAGTTTTGAGACATTTACAGGGTGGGTCCACTGATATGGGTAGTAAAAGCAGAACCATGAGATTGAATTCTATTAGCTGTTACAACAAATACAGAGAATTAGAAATGGGAATCCTCCATCTTTTACTCAATTATATGTGTACGTTGTGGTTTAGCCTGAGGCCCCTCTGGTCCTTATTACAAGGCTGCAGCTGTAGCTGCTTCATAAATGGAAAGGTTAATCTGACGCCCATCAGTATGGATATTTAGACAAACTCAGCTTTTTCTGCTTCAGGTTTATGAACAAGACTGAGCTGAAGGAACTGATGTTTCAGCCCAAACAGGCTATGTATATGTTCAGGGTTGTGAGCAAAATAGGGAGAATCATTAAGAATAATATGCAGGTGGTAGTTATTTACTACCCAGCCATTTTAAAATACTGATGTCAGCAAAACAATTCGTTTTCCCAGTGATGGCCTATCGCCAAGGTTTTGCAGCTGTATACTTTAGACTGTAACCGGCAAATATATTAACAATTCTATTTATTTTTAAATAATGAAAAAAAT
>JAPZDV010000006.1:4069636-4092103 GCA_029814665.1 Acanthurus lineatus | reverse complement strand
ATTCTATTTATTTTTAAATAATTAAAAAAATAACTAAATAAATAATAATTATAAAATAATTAATAAAAATATGTATTTATTTATTTTTAAGAATGGAGCAACAGCTCTTTCCTGTTGCTCTTGGTTAAATTCTGTTGTCTGCCTGTCACTGTGAAATGATGTAGATTAGGTAGGTAAGTAGGTACAAAGTATTCTCAAAAGTTGTAAGCAAGAGAATGCCCAGTTCGATTTTTGATCAAAACTTTATGGAAAAGTTAAAACATTAATATCCAGAAAAGATAAACTTATCCTTTTCAATTTTACATCACAGTACATTGAGGGGGCAATGTATTAATAGTCAAGATTTTTATTAAACAATGTTGTCAAAATGTTAGTGGTTTCACTTTGCCTTTTTTTTTGGTTCTCCGCTGATGTGAGTTTTTCCTCATCCAAATTATGAATTCAATGTTAAACAGTTTTGTATGCTGCACTGATCTTAAAGCCTTTTAAAGGCAAATTTGTGTTTTAAATTTTGTGTTAGACAAATAAAATTTCAATAATAAAATAAAATGCAACTGTACAATACAACATAAACCTGAGTAAATTCACATTTAAGATTTTTTTAAAAGGTAAACCATGGTCTTGGAGCTAGAATCAAATATTCAGTGTGCGGCTCAGAACAATCAAAAAGATCTCTTCAAGTCAGCTCCAACACCTGCTGTCCACACCAGTAGATTTTTATGACACTTAAAATATGTTCCAGATAAATTAATGGCATGGATGCTTTTTTCCAGCTTGACTCACAACTTGTTGTCTTCCTGTTCCATAGGTGGTGGTGGTGCGGAGGCTGGCTGTGGTTGAGATTCTAGTTCTGTTAACAGAGACACACATACACAAACATACACAAACACACAGGATCAGAGAACTGCATGTCAGATTATTTTAGAAAGAAATCAGCTCCTCATTGCTAAAGTGATGTCAACTATGCCTCCCTGTTGGTGCAGCTGCCTCTTACAACCATTGACAAAACAGCAGAATGGAGAGAATGAGGTCAATTAAGATCCGAACTACATCGTTGTCTTTGTTAAGGTTGGCCCATTCCTACCTCTGAGTTGCCAAAAAAACCTGAGACATCAGTTTGTTATTGGAACACGTGTGCAAATTAGAAGAATTTAGTAAGGATGGGAGCTATCGTGTAGTAACTAAGTTAAACAAAAGGCTATTGTTCAGGAAGGGCAGGACAGAAACAGACATGAGGACAGAATGAACCAGTGTGTTATCCATATATACAGATATACCCAGGAAAGAACAGATTTGATTTTAGCACACATCCAAAGCTCAAATGAAAAATAGAATTAGCAAAGAGTTGGGGTTTTTTTAGCCATGGTTGTACTGTGTCATCATTAAGTTTTATATCTAATTGTTCTCAAGAGAACAGAGGACAGTAAATACCCATTTAATGTGGACGTACCTTCAATAAATTTCTCAACTGCCTTTCTGTCTTCAACAATGTAGCGGGAGCTCATGTAGAAAAACAGACCTCCCAGGAGCCCGACGGCGACACACATCAGGAAGCTGTACCTCAGGCTTAAGAAGTCCCACGCTACTTTATCAACTTTAGATTTTTTGATGACGTCTGAAATCTACAGGTAGAGGTGTGAGGACAAAGTTAATTCCCAATGATGCACAGAAAAAGTGATTTAATCAAGCTTGGAGATGTACTATAGACAGTTAAAAAACAATTAACAGTGGTAAAGTGGAATGTTGACTCACCAGTCCTATCAGGTAAGGACTTCCAGCATCACCCAGGAGATGACTGACTGAAATCTGGATAGCCTCTGCTGTGGACCGTCTGGTTGGTATAACAACGTACTGAAGTAAAAATAAGACAAAACAACCTGTTGACTTTAAGTTTCAGCGGAATCTTTTACCTTTTCATTCCCACAGGTCCCATTCAGACTCACCAGCAGGATATCAGCCATGACAGCCCAATTGAGTGATATCAATACTTCACTGATGAAAATGAATACCTGAAATGAGACATTTAAACAACTGATCAATTAACAAATTAATGAATTATTCAATCATCACTTAATGAATAATCAGCTTGATTTTGCCATGAAAACTGGCTCTTGGCTTATACTTTTTGATTAATTTGTCTCATGCACCATGTTATTGCCATTACATCTGGCTCATCTGGACATATGAAGCTAGAATTAAAGATTAAGTTTATTTAATTTGAAAAAAATCCCTCTCAAAAGGAAATATCTACAGTGAAGTCATTTTTTGGATGTAGTGATTCATGTTGACACCAACAATTTTTGATCATATGACTAAAACTACAACTACACTCCTGATTTTTGTTTTTGTTTTTAAATAGAAGAAACAAATAAACTACAACTGTGTGTTTTCTCCACAAAGGTACAGACAGTTTTGCCTTTTTGAATTTTTGTCCCACCTTCATTGCAGAAACTGTGGCATATTGAAATTATCTAAACCTTTTTTTAGAACAAGACTTAGTGGTATAAGTTGCATTTCATGTCAGTCAATATCAAAATTATCTATCATACTTACATAAAAAAAACTATGTTAAATTATTTTCAATTACATTCCTTTTTTAAATCTCTGTAAATTTGGAATAAATTACTGGTTAAGGCATACCCTTGGTAAATTCAAAGCTGTTTATAAATCATTTGGATTACATTGTCTTGGTCTCTTCTGAAAAGTAACACTTTAAATATAATTTGCCAGAACAGTTATTCAATCACCTGAAAGGCTACTGGCATTAGATGAAATGCCTCCTTTTATTTTTACCAATGCCTGCAGGACACTATATGTGGAAGTTCTTGGCTTCAGCACATAATGGTGTGAAACAATGAAGCCATATTTAGGCCAAAGTAAATTAAAAAAATGTACCAATTCACATGAAATCAACACTTTGCATGAGTTTTTCTTTGTATATGTCTTGGTGCTTTCCAGAAAAATGACCATTTACTTTACTGTACGGGAGGCACATCTTAAGGAGGACCGTCATTGGGATTTTATCAATTTGTGGAATACTATGAACATTTTGTTTATGAGAGTCAGTGGGAATCATGAATGACTTCACAGAATTTTATGGCAATCCGTTCAATGGCTGGTGTATTTCAGCCTGATCGAAAGTGTTGGAGTGACGGACCAACACAGGCATTCATAGAGCACACATAAAAATCATCATTTAACTTGAGCAGCAAAGGTTTAAGCCCGTCTCTTACATAAGCAGTAGGAATGTTTACTGATGCCACAAAAATGACTATTAAGAGGCCAGGAGCTGATGCCAGGAGGCCTACTGAACAGATGAGTGGGTCAGAATTTGGTATCTTCTTCCTAAGGCGTCTTGAGAAAAAAGTTCCAAGAGCCCCTCCCAGGATGCCAGTCACCACCGTCAAAGCTCCAAAGATAAAACTGTAGAGAGGGCAGAGGTAGATAAAATTGTTACATTTTTTTTGTTGTTGCAGTTTAGAGGGAAATGATGTATATGAAGGGTCACAAGGGTCAGGATGCAGTCAAAGTTCATACTACACCTATCTGTGGAATTGCAGGGCTCTTGCTCGCATGGCTGTTGGAGTCCCTGAAAGACCTGAGCTCTGGACAGAAAAGTAGGCGTCCAGAAAGCCAGGGCTCCGACAAGGAAGGTTGTAGCAGTCACTCCCCCGGATGACCACATGAAACTTTTACTAGGGTCAGAGTAACAAAACAAGATCAGTGAATGTAAGTTGAAAATCATACCTCTGTGAACTGTAAACTAATACAAAATATTAGCGTATTAATCAGCATATTAATTAGAGCTTGACCAATAAATGTGTCAGACCAGTTTATCAGCTGATAAGTTAATAAACTCTTATGTTGGTATGCTGTAATACACAAAAAACAGCAATGTAAAAAATACCTAATATATTTTTTGTGATCATTTAAAAATAACATGTTGTTACATAATTTGTCCACTAGAGAACAGTGACATGCTTATTTCACATCCTGGTCAACATTCTTTAATGACAAAATTCTAGAGATTCTTGTTTAGGATGTGAATGAACCTGAATGAATGAACAACACTATGATATATCATAGTGTTTTTTTTTTAATATACTCTCAGTCAACATCTGGATGTGCCTAGAAAAATCTGTATGAGTTGAGTTACAGTATTAATCCAATATTAGTTCCTGTGTCCTACTTTTTAACAAGATATTTGATATCCTCCAGGTATGAGCTCTCCCCTTTGACTCCCTGTCCATGGGTTTCAGCAGCACCCCTGGGAGGATTTGGGCAAAAGAAGAACAGCAAGAAAAGTCCAAGTATGGCCATGATGGGAGTTATCTGACAACAAAGAAAAAAATAATCAGATTTTTTGTCTCTCTGTGTTTATCGGTGCGTCGCTTACATTTACATTCACTGATAGTGGGAAACACTCTCACCCTCAGAGCCCAGCGCCAGTCCCCCGTGGCACCAGTAATCCCTGCCCCTGCTATGTATCCCAGACCACTACAAAACACAAACAACTGTAAAACCACTTCAGTGATTATGATGATGAGCATGACATAAACAAGATTTACAATAGTGTAGATGTGGTACAACAAGGTACAAGGTACAAGGTTCATTTATGATTCTACAAAACATGGTTATGCAACAGGATGGAAGCTGGAGTTTATTGAGACAAAAACTTGCAGGAATTATTTAATGAAAAATAAACATATAACATATAAACATATTGTGGGAGTGTGGGGATTGAAATAAAAGTTTTTAAAACAATCCGTCTGTCAGAGATTTTATTTTAATTTTTTTGCCACTGGCATTTATGGACACCCTGCGCAAAAAAAAAAAAATATTATGTACTCATTTGCGCTTCCATGACCAGTTTAGGTGGACCCTCTCTGTGGTCGGGCCTACGTGTGCCCAACAAGCCTACAAGCGGGCAGTGAAGACGTCACACCGACCGCAACCAACATTTAACAAACAAAACCCAAACTCCCTGAACCTGCGATGTTAAGGGACTTAACTCCTCACCCTCATGCGAGTGACAGAGTTGTTTTTTAAAAGTCTTTGTGTTCAGCGGAGTACTTTTTCCTGGCTACTGGATCTCTGTGGTTTTTAGTTTAGTTTCTCTCCTGCTGTCCTGGTTTGAACTCTCAGCTCCTTCATTACTATTGCATCAGGTTTGCTTTCAGCAAAGCTTCAAGAAGTCGTATCAATTTTTTGGTGATAAAAACCCAACATTCCTTAATTTTGCTGCTCCATATTAAAATGAACAAAAATAAACAAATAAATAAGAGGGGTCCTCTATTGCGAAGAAAGTGCACAAAGTAAAATGAGTTTATCAAAGAAAAACACCTCTATCTTAGATAAAACTAGTGTCTATTAAGAATTAAAAAATATTATACTGTCTATAATATTGCAGTGAGGAAAAGTACAAGGAGAGATAACCACAGTGAGATGAAGAGCTGCAGAAAAAAGACTCTTACTGAATCCCCAACAGGTAAAAAACCTCCTTTATCTGCAATTTTTTGAAATATAGTTGCTGCTGTATAAGCAGGCCAGAGGATGTATGGCAGGAATAACTAATTATCTGGCACTTCAACTGATACCGATGACTTTTGTTTGTTTGTTTTGGGCTTTTTTTTTTTTTTTGGTCTTTTTATGTCTTTATTCGTGCCAGATGTGAACAGACTTTGACTGGGATACTTTCTTTTAATATCCTTAGGGCTCTGATACTTAATTACGAGATCAGAGTCCCATAATAATATGATAAAGGTCTTGTAATCATAGGAAAGTTACAGCTACCCACTTTAGTCATCACTTGCCCTGGCCACAGGATAAAACAGAAGGCAATTACCACAGTGAGTTTAATATTAGCTTTTCATATATATGTCTGTCCCAGGTGTCTGTCTCTACAGGTATAGATAGGGACAATTGTAATAAGATCGTGGTTTGATGCTGGTATATTAATGAATGAACAAGCATTGAAATGTGCATAATTATGGAAATTAAATAACTCAATGATTTTTTCTTAAAAGCCTGTAACTCTCTACACTGGCAATGGTTTGACAGTTTTGTGTTGAAAAACAGACATGTTATGGAAGAATAGAAGGAATAATGGACAGACTTTAAGTTATTTGCACTCTATCATTTTTGTTAATTCCGATTTGACGGAAAAAGTGAAACATTTGGCTTAATTAGCTCTGCAACATCAACAGTCAAACAAATTTCATCCCAGAGGAAGAGCAGTCTACAACTTAACACCCTGACCTCATAATTATGAAATATTAACTCATAATTACTCAGATAAAATATTGTTTTTTTGATTCTCTTTTAAATGCTAGACATATAGCTGATTTGCTGTCTGCTATTTTATAGCCCATTTCATAACTTGTCAATTCAGTTTACATCAGCACATTGTGATTATTAATAGGTGTTGTGGAGTGATACTTAATGTTGTTATCATTGCTGCGTTATCACTGAACTGTAAAATTATTTAAAGCCCCTATTGAGTTTAAGTGCTGCACTCAACTTGGAAGCTTTAAAATCAGGGTGACATTAAGGACATAGTCACAGCATTCACGTCTGCCTTCCCACAACATACATGGCTGCTTACTGTTTCTCTCTTTCCTTTGATTTTCTAGCAGTATCTATGGTGAATGAAATGCTCTTCAATTGCCCCTCAAATCTAAACAGCTTTTTTTCACCAACACTGAATGCAGGATTCACAAGACATGTTGATCAATCCATAATATGGTTTCCCACACAAATGATGTTTAGTCCACAGAAGATTAAAACAAGATGGACATGAGGAGATGAGGAGATGAGAATCTGGATGGTTTCTAACCTGCCAACAGGGATAAAGATGTAGAAGACACAGATCATGGCACTCCGTTGAAACCCAGTGAAGAGGTCACCAATGATGGTGGGAGCAATGGTGGAGTAGCTGGCCTCTCCAATCCCAACCAGGGCTCGCAGCAACATCAGGACCCAGAAGTACTAAAGAGGTTGAGATAACAGCAGAGGAGCAGTTCAGAGAAATGGGATTTGTTCATTTTACTTTATGTTGAGATGCATATTAAAGAGTTCAGCTTAACAGACATTGTGTTGATCATTGTTTTTTGCCTTCAGTAGCCTGAAGAATCCTTAATCACAGACCTCCTTCAAACCTCTAAAACTAATTGCTCTAAAATTTAGTAACATTAAGTAACATTTCCATTTGATAATGTCAAATGATAGAGGAAGAATAACTAATGACAGCATCAGGAAGTTGCTGTATGTTAAGGGCACGTCAACACATCTATTTCCCACTTACTGACTCAGTGACAAAAGAGCTGCCAGCTGCAGTCAAGAGCCACATGATCAAACCAACAATCATGAGGTATTTGCGGTTGTAGCGGTCCCCCAGGTACCCAAAGAGAGGGGCCAGAAGTAAGAAAGTGCAGATGAAGACTGTGAATAGATAACCAGAATTAATTCCTTCTTTATAATATAACAAATTGACTTGATATGAAAAAAACCTAAATTGAACTGTTCAAAATAGAACACAGAACATCTGTATGAACAGGAACTTTTAAAGCAAAGATGATTAATTAAGGAGTGAAAAGTGTCAGACACTTGTTTGCCTGAGTGTCCAGTGTAATTTCACATTTCCTTCTTCTTCTATACTTACAGCCCTGTGCAATTCACTTGCACCACATGTTGCACAAGTTCATCTTAAGTAATACAACGCAAATCGAACCTTTTAAATACATGTAAAGTTTTTTAAGAGTTTCAAATTAAATCTCATAAAGGGATAGTGTGTGTGTGTGTGTCTGTGAAGGAGATGCAGCATTATACCTGTTTGTAGGAGAGCAACGTCGCTGTCACTCCTATTAAAGAACCTCTGAACGTCGACGAGGACACCTGCATGACAGTAAAGACTGTTTATGTACATGCAGCCACAGAGAATAGGAAACGTGGTTTGAAGATGGTCAGTGTTGTCATGTGTATACAAGAGATCACCTGACCTGCTATTGTGAACCTTTCCATGTAGTTGATCAAGTTTACGTAGCATAGCACAGCTACAGCTATGTATGCACGTTTAGGTGATATAGCAGGTTCCTCCACTGGCTGTGGTGTCAGTGATGAAAGGCTGTTTACAAAAGAGCCATAATGCAGGCCGGGGTTGGAGCTCACACTCCATCGTGGCATCGGCTTTTCATCGGAGGAATTCTCTGGTCCCTTTGGTTCCATGGTGAGCAGCTTTTTAGTTGCCTGGAAATGAAAAGTTTATGACTTAGTTTTAGAGGAAGCATTTACCCTTTGTGGCGTAAAGTGGTTTGGCAAGTGTAATTTAACAACTCAATAAAGTTCAATTACAGGGGAATAAAATTTATCAAGGAGAGCAGATTTACGGATCCTCTTGCGTTAACCTGAAGATACAGTCTGTCATTCATCAACTAGCACATGGTAAATAATGTGCAACATTTCTCATGTGTTGCCTTTAAACTTGTGTGCCTCTAAGTAATCTCATTTGAGGGAAATGAGTTGATGCAGGTTGTGGAAACAATGAAGAAAGAGTCCAGTCACTTGCACAACTGTGTACTAGAAGATTGTTGCACACTAAATATGTCCAAAGAGACAGAGAAAGGAGAAGAAAGATCTCAGTAAATATTTTTCTTTTCACACCTCTTACAGCACCACAGCAGCCAAACTTTGGACTTTTTTCGGGTCATTCTTTTAAAACAGGCCTCCATGTATTCTGCCCTTGTTAAAGAGTTGGTGCAGTGATAACAATAAGGCTACTGTGTTTAAAACTATTTTTCTGAGTAACAGTTGAATAACATTGCAGTGTAAAAACTTTGGCTGCTATAAGCCAAGACACGTCTCTTTCTATCAAACATGCTGATGCTGATTCATTCATATAATACAGATATAAACTGCAGGTGTTAATCTTTTTCTTCTATACCTACAGCCCTCTGCAGTTCACTTGCACCAGATGTTGCACAAGTTTATCTTAAGTAATACACGATGAATTGGAACATTAAAAATACACAAGTGTTTTCTAAGAGTTTTAAATCTCATGAAGGAAAAATTTGAAATTGTTACTAATAAAAACCTGAAATTATAAGACAAGGGTCTGATATGTTTCTCCACCAATGAAAGATAATGAAAAAAAATAGACTCACGTTCTTGTTGGTGATGTCTTGTTGAAAGTTTTGCCTCAGTTTATTCCATATTCCAGTTGTCAGAGGATGGTGTGACTCCCTGTGTGTCTCTGAGGACTGAAGAAGCTAACACTGGCCTCACCACTAACATGCCTCACGAGATATTTAGTTAGCAAAAGGACCAGCCCACTCTGGGTTGGTCATATGCTCTCACACAGATCTTTATTGTGATGCAACGCAGTAAACAAGTCATATATTATTTCTTTTGAGTTTTTCTTTCTTCCTTATAATAAGCAGGGAACAAAAGAATAATGTAAGTATAATTTCATGCTGCATACATGCTGATTCATCGATAACTTAACCACTGTATAGAGGTGACAAAAATGGTTGAGAGGGTGGGTGTGGTTGTCATGTGGCGGGCTGTATTTGAATGTGTTTATATACATAGTTGCAGATCTGTGGTTGAAGCATGTCTTGCTAATATAATTGTAGTTTGAAAAAGTTATTGCCTTAGATACATTATGTAATGCATAGATAGAAATTGACCTCTGATCTCAGAACCGAGCCTACAAGGGTCACAGGGTCAAATGTTTTTGCAAGTTCAGTGACTTTGTTGTGCTTGTGGATCAAAACAACTGACTCTGTGACTAAAAACTAGAGAAAAACTGTCATCTGTTCGTTCACCAGTGCAGCTGCATATGTGGTTACCACACACTGAGGATGTTTGAACACAATTTACCAGTTGACTTCCTCTGTCTCTCAAGCACAAGTGAGAGCAGACACTATTTTGGTCTGAGGAAATTCTCACATCTAGACGAGGAAGTAACCTATTAGTGTTAAATAAGAATATGACAGTTAATAACAATCTGCAGGGGATGAAGAGAAAAATGTGAGGTCCTGAAATACTAAACTACCTAAACAATGTATTTTGCATGACACTATATGTCTTTTTGTCTTTTTCAAAATCCTAGCATTTTCTTTCTTTTTTTTTTTTTTTACCAATTTTTGTTATGATTACCAGGTGTAGAGTAGTGCTGATAATATAAAGTCAACCAAGAAAATTTTGTTATCATACTTCTTGTTATCATTTCACTGAGGGCTGAAGTTCAGGCCATCGGGTACCTGTCAGTGTCAGACTGGTTTGAGGAAGCTGAAACTTTTCATGGAGGGGCTCAGTAATCATGACTACGGCCTTTCAGAACAACTCTCATCCCGTACGCCAAGTGATTAGATTATGGAATTATATGTGTAGCACAGCAAAAAAAGCAGATAAGACTATTCTTACACTTGTCCTTTGTCCAAGAGGGACACAGTCCTGATTCTCCACATGATGACAAATTGCTAAATGGATGGTGGCTCAATTTTTGAGTAACTCGATGCCATGCTGAAAAGCTGTCACTTCAGAATTACATTTTTTTGTACAAAGTTCCCTTTGTGATACCTTTCCTCTGTTGTAGGTTAGCAAGTAAATGCTACAGGAAAACACACAGAGGGGGCTTGACATTGACAGTACTGTAACTTTGTAAAAAAAATAGTTAAATCCAGTAGTTTCAAACAGTTTCTATGAGAAGGGAGTGCTTCATGGCCAGTGTGGACTGGAGAGATGATGATACTAAACAAGTTAATGTACCTGTCCTTCACAGTTTACACACTGAGCATTGTGTCTGTGTTACTCTGGGCACAACTTTGGTATCACCACAAATGCACAGAGATAAACAGTCATTAAACATTAATAAAAAATATGTTATCTTGGATTGTCCAAAGTTCAGCATTTTTAATCCATGTCACCAATCAGTTGTTTTTCAGGAACATCCAGCATCATTAAAACTGATTGTCTTTCAAGATTAGGAATGAAGGACCTGAGCTCAGATGGGGACGGAGATTTCAAAGTAAATGAAGGCAATGTTGCAGACAAAATCTGTGATTTCGTAGAATTTTAACCTTTTAAAAAATGTTATCCCAAAAACTGTTTACCAGTTGTTTTTGTCACAAACTAAGAAAATCACCATGCAGAACCTGATTATAGAACATATCGCTTAGATTTTAAAACCAGACATTTCTATTAGAGATTCAGTGGCAATATTTGCAAATCTGATACTGAGAAGGTACAGAATATTCAGAAGTGTGTTATTCAATGAAGGATAGAATATGAAATCATTCTATCTATTTCATTTATAAAATTTAACTAAAATAAAAAATGACAAGACAAAGTTCAAGAATTAGAATAAGTAATCAATAATATAAACATGCAGTCAGTCCTCCACAGTGGGACACCAGTAGCAACAAAAGGCTATGATTCCACTGAAGAGTCTGGAAAACCTCTGCAGTAAGTGTATTGTGCCTCAAGAGGAGCAAGATGAGGCTGCAGGTCAGCCATCAGCCTCCATGCCTGTGCCTCACTGAAAAAGTACTGGGTATATTTGCCAGCATGGAGCAGGTGGTCCTCCGGCTGACCCAGAACCTTGACCATGCACCTCATCTGCAGATATTAAAATATAGAACTGAGGGGTATTGACTATGATCAAGACATTTCAAAAATAAATGCTGATTCTGTGTTGATGATACACATACAATGACACCATTAAAATAATACAGCACCTCTAAAATCATTTCTATTTCTGCCTGTTCTTGCTTTTTAACAGTAGGTGGCAGTAAAGCATTTTAACTCTGGTTGCCACCCACCATAAAACAGAAAATTCATTAAATGTAAAACCCCTCCTTCATATTTTAAGTGTAATTTACATTCCAAAAGAGAAAAAAATGTGATAAAATTAAAGATGAATTTGCCTTATAGCATCATTATTTTCAAACTGTCTCAATATATATGGATCTATATCTATCAATGATAATCTGTGTGTAATGTGTATGACAAAGTGCAACAGCCCCAACTGAGTAAGATAAGCTGTCGTTCTGCATAGAGTCTCCACTTCATTGTCTGAAGTAGCTGACCTACCATTTGATAGTCACAGTCAACAGGAAAAAGGTTATCAGCGAGGTAGGGGAAGGCCAGGATGCAGCCCACTCCCCACACATCGATAACCTCGGTGAAGGGGAGGCCCAGGGCAATCTCAGGGGCCCAAAAGAGGGCAGATCAGAACCCAAGATGAGAAATCTAGTTGCAGGCTTTAAAGGGCAAGAAAATAATCTGAATGTTTTAACACAAGCTCTGCTAGATTAACAGATGAGCTGTGTGTGTTGCAGACACCTGTAACCAGCTGGTTGAAGCTCCATCCCAGACTGGACTTTGGAGGCTGAAATGGCTTCACCAAAGTCTACTAATTCTACCCTGGAGGGCTGATCTCGTCTGTTGACAAGCATAACATTGTCAGGTTTGATGTCAGTATGCAGGACACTGAGTTCCTTCAGGGCATCCAAAGCCACCAACAGCTGCAGGGACAGAGAAAGAGGAGACGTGTGTGGGATTCAGTTTAGTAGGAATTAGATTAGGATTGGAGTTTTCTTCATTGATGAATAGTAGATCTGTAGCACACCGACAAGCGATATCATGTTAATATAATGCATACCTGCTTCACAATGGGCCGGATGTCGTTCAGAGACAGCAGCATCCACTCTCGTTCTCTGAGCAGCTCATACAGACTAATGTCCAGCATTTCAAATGCCAGACAGAAAGAACGCAAAGAACTTCACCACATTAGCGTAGTCTGGATTTGGGACACCCATCACCTCTAACATGGACACCTGAGGAGAAAGGGGAGACATGACAATGGTTGAAAGTGCATACTCTGAAAGAGCAATAGAATTCAAGGGAATTTCCCTCAAGTCCTAAGAATCAAAAGGAGTCTAAAAGTCTACCTCTTTCTCAGTGTCCTGGATAAAATCAGTGTGTGTCTTGAGGATCTTAACAGCCATCGTCTCTTTTGTGACCAGCAGAGCTGCTGAACAACGTCCGACCTGTCTGAACCTCAGGTGCTGTTGGTGGGACTGTAAAAAAAGACGTGAACAAGGAGAGAAGATATATGAGGTCCATGTATTAAGTCTGTGAGGGTCTTTCAATCAAACATAGAATAAACAAACACACCCTAAGAGCGAATAGTGTTCTTGCATTTAAGTGTTTATTTCTCATTTTAAGACTGAGTAGAGATGAGGGAAGTGTCAAGTGCTTGTATTTTTTTTTTACCTTTTCATTGAATTTATATATTTAAGGAAACAGATTCAAGAAAAGATTTAAAGTGAATGAGAAAAAAATAATAGTCAAAACAATATTGGCCTTGAGTAACAATGCATATTCTGAACAGTATTACTAAGAAACATCCCCTCTTGACACAGAGCTGCTCTCTGCTGTTTTACATACATGTACATAGACAAGTTTTAGGCTTGCTGGTTGGGAACAAATTGGTCCCTAGTTTGTTTTCAAGTTGGATACATTTACCATCACATCCGACACTGCATGTAAAATTTTCTTACCTAATGCACCAGGGGCATCTGAGCATGACCACAATGACATTTTTTAGAGATAATTCTTCTCTGTTTGAAGAATAAGCCTTCAAGCTCCAATTTTTTCAAATTCAAGATCTATATTTCTCTCCTACAAATGACTCTTGTCTCAAATGTGTTTCTTTCTCTTAGTGCTGATGTTGAAAAGACCACAATCCACCAAACATCTCCTCATACACACTCTACCTCTGATGAGATCATATCATCTAGAACTCAGTGCTGAATTCAGTTTGTTCTTTTTAGAACTCGACACTGCAGTCAGAATGCAGCAGCTGAAAAACAGATTTTAAGTCGGTTTTTATTAGAAAAATTAAGATAGGTCCAACAAGAAACTTCCCCTAAATAAAGAATAAATTGTTGAAGTTACATTATACAGTTAATTAAATATTTTCTGCTAAACTGAGTTGTGTTAGATATGATTTAATAATATCATTAAGACAGTAATAACCACATGACCACATGCAGCCAACATGACTGTATTAGACTATTCCAATATTATCTGCTCTGCTCTGCAAGCTCTTGCAACAACTTTTGTTGTTGCCAGAGCTGGTTTTTGTTTAACTGCATAAGAGATTATTTCATGTAAAAGTAAATATTATAATCAATATTATCTCCAAAAATTGTTATGTGGCATATTGCAAATAAAAAATAAAAGATATTTCTTTTTTTTCCCCTGTGCTTAAGAATGCAAAATGAGTCGGGCAACTTTCCATTTTTTTTTCTCATTGTCAGAAATTTCGTGTTTTGATCCAAAGCAAAAATGGAAAAAGTACTGTGTGTATCCGAAGCCTGATAAAGCTTATTCTTCTGTGCCATAGACCCCTGTTGTTCTCCAAGAAATATTTTAAAATGCCAGTCAGATAATCTGCTGCAGGGGGCCAGATGTTCCTTCACTGAAAAACAGCTTGAAAAAAAATTCCAGACAGTGATGACATTTTCAGCCTCCAGAGAGTAATTTTGTGGAGACCAAAACACTTACAAGGTACTTCCTTATGAGGTCTTAAGGGTCCACATTGCGTTAACCAATTAGTACATTAAATAAACAGGCTCTTCTTGTTTCTGTGGTGTTATTCTGCAGAAAGGACAAGGTAAAACTGTAAAAGGGGTTATCATATTATTATACTGTGCAGCAGTTGAAACCAAAGATGCATCACTGCACTAGCAAAGTGTTTAGGCACGTTTTTTAAAAGGCTTAAAATCCTCCTAAACACGATTTTCTTTTGTCTTTCGAGTTTATAGGAATGTTTTTATGTGTGTTTTTGGACATTTTATTTTGGCACGATGGAATATAGATTAATTTGATATTTTCTGGTACCACAAGACACACCTCTAATGTAAGTTTTTTAGAGGTATGAGTGATAGTTTGTTATATTTCACAAAGAATTGCAGATTACAAAGCAGGATGAAGTATTATATCAATCAAAGCCATTTATTTACAATATACACAGTTTTCATTAAATCCATACACAGCACAAAGAGCAACAAAGATTGTAATCCAAAAGGGAAATCCTGTGTTAAAAAAAATGACTTTTTGCAACATTTGTTTGGGTGTGCCATATTGCTACTGGCATTTGAGTGGATTGGTTGCTTTTCAGAATCAGCAGAGTCATAAAGATGTCCTGAAATGATCATCTTAACTCTAATTCACAAACAGAGCAATCAGAATGTAACATATGAGGCCAGTTTTCTTTATTAATACAGTTTCTGTCTGATCTTCATACAACCAAAATATGTTCTTGGTACATGTTATTGGTAGTCTTAAAGGAGGAAATGCAAATTATTTCCTCTGTTTCATGAATCTATAGTGCTAATAGTAAATATAGAAGACATGCACTCGTGTTATAAGGTGCCCGAATTAAATCAGTCAAGAGTATTTTTAATGAAAATGTGTAAACAGCTGTCTGAATAAAAAAGAAATCAGCTCTTGAGTTATCAGGTTTTTACTTTTATGATTTGTGATAGCAAACATCAAAGAATGTCAGACCCCATTCTTGAACTAGGATTAAGAGTCAGTACTTTTATGTGAAGTTGAACTCAGACATGACAGACAAACTTAGGAAAGATGTCTGACAAAAGCTTGCATCCCTCGGATGCAAGCTTTTGCCAGAGGGATGCAATGATGGTAACTTAGAAACTGAGAAAATGTCAGGATGAAATAGAGCTGGAATAGTAATAGAACTCATTCAGGCTGGATGTTTGTGGAGGGAGGGCAAGGGCTATTTATAGATAAGGCACTTGAAAGATAAAACACCTTGATTGTTATCTAGTTTTAAATGCCTAAAGTGGATGTCAGGGTCATAAACTCATCAACATAAGTGAAGGACACTTAGTTTGATGACCTCAGATCATTTTTTATCTCACTTACACTACAAGTTCCTCAACAGAGTCTCGTATTCACAAAGTTCAGACATTAAAAACCTTTGCTGACTGTAAAGGAATACTCTATCTGTCATACAAAGGTCAAAATTATTTTTTGTTTTAAATTAAAAATTGTTTTGAAATAGATATAATGCCAAATATGAGGGACAAAATTAAAAATGAATATTGGTTATGACCAAATTAAGGATATTAAAAGGTAAATTTTATGACATGCTGCACAGATTTAGGGTTCAGGATTGCAAGAGAGTGTCATTGTGGAATAACAACCTCATAAAACATATTTTAAATGTATAAGGAATTTTAAAAAAGGGTTTTCTTTTGGTTGAATTATGTTTCAGTATAATTTTATAAAAATATTGTCCTTACAGAAATGAGACCATGTGGGCTTAACAGCATGATGCGGTGGACTATCCAAAAGATGGCAGTAATGCATTACGACGGTTGCCTGCTGCGGTAGATTCTCATCAAAGAAGAATTGGCAGCGGTATCAGCAGCAGAAGGCGGCGAAGAAGAATGACGAGAATGCTAAACGGAAAATAGAGGGGACAGAGTCCTGTTTGGTGAACGTTAAATTCAGCCGTTACCTCAAAATATTGTCATTTAACATAGCTCCATTACAGTCGTTAAACTATGACAGAGCCTCAGTCAGCGCTGTTACTCAGGAGACAGCTTGCAGGTAATTAAACCTTGGTGTTAACTGATGCTGAATGCCTAGCCAGCGATGGCTGTGCGAGCACTAGTGTTAGCTGTGATTCAAACGATGGTGCTGGCGCAAACTGTTTTCTTGAACCTTCCACACTAACGTTAAGTGTCCCATGACAAATAAACTGCGTGGAGATTATAGCAGTGTAAGTCTAAAGACATATTTCCCTCTTGATTATAAAAACACCTTCAGCGTATAGAGAGAGCAACTAATTTTGTTGTGTGTTCGGACGTTGCATAGCCAACAGATTTCAGTTGAAAGCCGCTGTCAGAAGTCCCAACGACTTTCTTGTATCGGGCTAGCCAAAAGCAGTTAGCCTACCGTTAGCACCTAGCTGGTTCGACTGACTCGATGTGTTTACATACATTTTAAACGACCTAAGTTGTGTTTTTTCCCTAATTTATACATAGCGCTCGCTAATTATATGATCAACGTGATGCAAGATAATACATTTATGCATTAACCTAACCAGCGTTGCACTTGGTGACCCAGTTTGCCTTGCTAATCATATTAAATTGTCAACATATTTATCCAGTTCGCTACATCTGTCGGCTAAAGTTAGCCGCTGTCACTGTAGTTAGCTTCAACACCCTAAGCTAACAAGCTAATGTTAATCTCGCATTATCTGTACTCGATATTTAAACAGAGCCTGCTGCGAATTAAATTTAGTCACCCTATTATCGGCCACTTTTCAAAGGCAACTGAGTCAAATAAACTTCATGTAAGGATTTGAGATTTGTAGCATTGCTATTTAATTTCAGGTTTGTTCAAGGTTATATTTCCATATGCAATCTGTCAGGGAGATGATGGACTCCTTTGTTGTCTTACTAATGTTATATTCATGGTGATTAGTAATTGACTTGGACCTAATTATTTCTGAGTGAGGCACAAGTCAAATGTGTTAACTAATTTAATCAATAGAATTGAGACTACCATCACTGTTTAATTGTCCTCATACCTACTTACAATTGTTGTAAAGTCTACTGTAAATACTAACATAATTTTCTATTGTTGTATACACACACTTTGAAGTCTAAAACGGTGCGGTTTAGTACCTGACAGGGATGCACAGAAAACATCAAATTACATCAAAGTGTCAGGGTTCATTTGTAAAACAGGAAACAAAGAAGCCTCTATTTAAAAAAAGGGCTGCAAATCAATGTGCAGAAGGACAGAATACCAGTCATACTAATAGAGCACCAGATGTGACTTGTGTTGTAACTCATTGGATGAACATCCCTGTCCTTACATGGATATATTTTACAATGCCCACCTATGGGCAGCATCTTTTGATGTTACCAGAACAGAGCCTCATTTCTTCAAAAAAGAAAGAGACAAAGAAGCTGACATCTCTTTTTAAACGCAAATAGTTGAAAGACAAATTGTTCAAAAGTGAGACAACCAAAACAATCATAAGTTTCTGAATTAGGTGTTAGCTAACTTTAACTACCTAGTATTGGACTAGGTGTAGTAAAGTGTGAAGCTCATGCTTACCAGCATGAAGGATGTGGTTAACCTCACTGTTAGCACTACCACCTTAGATGCTGCTTAGGCAATTTATCAAATCCCTGCAATTTTTCAGAAATATCCTTAAATTTTTGTCCATTACTTAATCCATCAGGCATCCATCAAGCATTTTGCTGAGGGAATTACAACTTAAAGCAAGCTACTCCCAGAACAACTTGCTTTTTCAGCAAAATAACACCTTCTTTATTGTAAGCAAGGCCCATCAGCCCCTCATCTCACGTCAAAACAAACTCTTGTGTTAACTGGAAAAAATGGCAGACATTTAATGACAGAGTTAATGGGAAATATTGCCTTACAGTTGTCATTCTTCTGTGTACAGTAGAATATCTCAGAGCTCAGAATATCACAGTAGTACTTGGCCTCAACAGTCTGACCCTGGCAAACCAATGTAGTGTGCACAGTCCAGCAAATCTCAAAGAAACCCACCATCATACTTGGTCATGCTCTTGACGTGACAGTCTTGGGACTGAGGCTCCTCTACAATGAAGACTGGTGTTTGGTCTCTGAGTTGTAGCTGAGGACTCAGTTTTCATCACTGCTGATGATCCTCCACAAGAAGTTTGGATCATCTCTGGCCTGTTGACAGAGATCCTCACAGACTTTAGCATGGTGCTGCTTCTACTTGGAGTCATAGTTGTTGTGAAAAAAGTTTTTTTTTTTTTTAATGACACAAAAATCTGGGTTAGGGAAAGTAAAGTCTGTATGCTTATTTGTCCCAAACCCAATTTTTCTTTGATTCTTCAGAAGCCTTAGAGGTTTGTGCATAGCCAAACACAAGGCTTTTTATAAACTGCCTTTAGTCTTGGGTTTCTAGTTTTTAATACCCTTACATTTCATTGTATCACACGCAGATCACTCACAAGATTTCTCATTTCTGGTCAGAATCACCATTGACAATATCTAACCAGATAAGTATTGTGTATGATAATTTAGAATGTAACAATTATGTAATTAACAATGCAAACTGGGGTAAAACTGAGAGTTGCAAAGTGCAAAACATACCTGGAAAATTGCAATGCTTTTATTAAAAAAGAAAAAGAAGAGGAGTTGACCCTGGAATATTAGGATGGTATGTGGTTTTTGCACAGTGCTCCTCCTGACAAACCCCCCAAGCAAGGCCTTTTAAGACAAGGGTTACATTGTATCCTTAACAACCTTGGAAAAGTGCAGCACCAATCAAGTGAACTTACTGGAGGTAGTATGATATTTGACTGTGATATTTGTTTTTATAGAGTTGAACAAAAATCCCGTGGAGGGATTCTCAGCAGGCCTGATCGAGGATAATGATCTCTACAGATGGGAAGTCCTTATCATTGGCCCACCAGACACACTTTAGTAAGTCTATTGATGTATCATACATGAGTTTTAGTAAGAGAGATATGTTATTATGTTGTACAACTATCAATTGTCTCTTGCTCTGGATGTTTTAAAACCTGTATAAAATGCACCTATTAGATAAATTTGTCTCTTTGATTTTTTTTTTTTTCATTTACAGTGAAGGTGGTGTGTTTAAAGCTCATCTGACATTTCCCAAAGACTACCCTCTCAGGCCACCGAAAATGAAATTTATCACAGATATTTGGCATCCTAATGGTAGGTTCAGTTGCTTATGTTTGTCCACCTCTTTGAGGAAGTACAGGTTATAAGGTCTTTCTCAGACATGTAAATGTGTGTGCAGTTGTAGAAACAATGTAGATTTGACCTTTTGTGATATGTGTTAATACCAAGAAATGTTGACATATCATTCATCTAACTCCGAAATTCCTTTTTTTAAGCAATAATTTGAACCCCTAAACCTAAAGTCAGTTCATCAATTATAAATTCAGATTTTTTTTTCCATGAAAAAAATCTTTGTATCTTGTAACTGTTTCAAGTAACATATGCCTTTCCCTTTATGTTATGTCTGTGGACCTACATAGTACCAGTCACACCTTTGTTTTTAGCCTGTCTTTCTAAGTCTGCTCATCAAACACACAGAGCTCATCAACAGCTATACTATTTGACCAACTGTTTCAAGTAACATTTGACACAACTTTTTCCATTGAGCTCCAAGCCATATAAAATGGCTACTCAGCATCAGAAAGGAATTAGCGTGTAACTCGGCATGCTAATGTTTGCTGACATTATCTAACTCACTGCAGATCTGTTTGGAATTGGTCAACTGATAAAACAAGAGAGAAATGAACTTACTGGTGAACCAATATTTTGCTAGTAATGCCCCCACTATCAAACAGCTGGTTAGGCATGATTAATTAAGGTAGCTGATCAGGTTAATTATCAGCTCATTTTATTTGTTTTCAGTTTTGGCAGCATGCAGTAAATGGCTGACCATTGTGTGCATGTTCATAAAATGCTTAACATAATACACTTGATGGTGTTATTAAATACTCCTAATGAAACTTAAAAACTCAGCAGTTTTGTTGCCGTTTTTAAGGCAGTCTTTTGTAAGTAACATTGGCATTTGTTCACCTAGAAAGCAGCTAATGTTTGTCTGTATGGAATAACCTCCTCTGTCTGTCAGCTGCTGTTTATCTATTATGTATTTACTGGTTCGGATTTTATGTTTAACTTTCAGATGTTTTATCATTAAAATGTAACACTACCAAATCAAAATAATGTATTGGCCATATGTTCACAAAATCAGTCAGTAAACATTGTACAGTAAAGTCAAGTCATTCAGATTACACTAAACACAAGAAAGGTACTCTATGTCCCAGTGCACTGATTCCTAATTGTTAATTGTACAGCTTTGTTTTTATGTAATGTAATTATCACGTATTGATATTGCACCATTGGTTTTGGCCTTGGTACCCTACTGTTCTGCTCTGCATAAGTTTGTATTTTTAATTAGAGGCCAAGTTGGCCTTGCCCCGAAAACTACTTAAAGTTCAGGACTAGACACATCAATAAGGTTAAAAACTTTAATTCTACAGGAAAGGGATCTTTGAAACTCACATGCACAAATTGAATTAACAGAGTTTACATCATCATTATCATCCAGTATTTTTTTAAAAAAGTAACACAATTGAATTGATTTACTTTTTTATCTGAACAAAAGTGGGTTTAAAACGAGTGTTAGCTTCCCAGAATAGCCAAGTCAATATTAATTTTTCTATCCTGTGCACTATATGTGTAAGTACTGAACAACTGCCGTCAGTAATTGTTGTTGCCCTGTTTCGAAAATGTCAGTATCATGGCAAGGAAGAATGGGAAAGAATTAGACTGTTCAGGTGTGAAAAGTTGATACTGCTGTCAACATACTGTAGACTGAAGGCTAGACTAGAATTGAAAATTGGCAACAACAGTTTTTAGCTTCATCAATTATATTTCACTCTCTTTTTTCTTTTTTTTTCCAGTTGACAAGAATGGAGATGTATGTATTTCTATTTTGCACGAGCCTGGAGAGGACAAGTACGGCTATGAGAAACCAGAGGAGCGCTGGCTGCCTATCCACACAGTGGAAACCATCATGATTAGTGTTATCTCTATGCTGGCAGACCCAAATGGTGACTCACCAGCAAATGTGGATGCTGCAGTACGTTAATTTTTTGATTAGAAAAGTTGATAAGAGATGGTAGTTGAGTAAAATATAAAATGCATATGTTTTTCTATTTAAAACAACTTCCAGTGGTTGTCTTGCTTAAATGTCAGTGCTTTTTCGACTGCAGCTGTCAGTAAAATCCAAGTATTTGCAAGAAGGCATTTATTAGTCTTAATTTTAGATTTGTTTAAGAAAAACTGAATTAGTTGGAGTCATCCTCAAAATCTTGTACTTATGGCAAATAATAATAGAGTGGAAATATGCAAAACACTGGTTAGTTAAATAAAATAATTGTTTTTGCCTTTTTTCCCTATTACAGAAAGAGTGGAGGGAGGACAGACATGGTGCATTCAAAAGGAAAGTCGCCCGTTGTGTACGAAAAAGCCAAGAGACTGCGTTCGAGTGATATTTAGCAAGCTTCTAGTTTCATGTTTTCAGGGCAAGTATTCATGAATTTTAAAACTCTTTTTTTATATATGAATTCTATCTAAGTTCTGCTAACTATTGTGCCACAAGTTAATGTGTAGAAGTTAAAATGTGAATGACACTGAGCAGTCAGTTTCGTCAGGTATACAATACTAAAACATGAGTCTGAATTGATTATCCTGCAATAAAACTTGTCTATGTGTAGGTTTTTGTGTGATTGTTTTTGGTATTTATTTATTTCATTTTGGTGTGGTTGTGTTAGTTGTTGATGTGGGGATTCGGGGGGGGGGGGGGGGGGG
>JAPZDV010000006.1:3998167-4067017 GCA_029814665.1 Acanthurus lineatus | reverse complement strand
CAAGTAAATCATACCTAGTGCTGCAGAGTAAAACCAGTACGAATGATTCTTACCTGATACAGGACTGTCAGGACATGACACAACAAATGTAATAGCACACTTATTTCCACTGCAAGGTACTGACTTAAAATCTTATCAGTAAAAAAATATATATAGTTTTATTCATTTTAGGCTTAAATTCATATACAGCAACATATATCATATTCTGTGTGCCTTAGTGTCAAAATTGCAACTTTCTAAAACTTAGTGAGCAGATTATCAATTCGATTACCTTTTCTCTTAGTCATTGTTGAGCTTCTGGCACAAAATGCATGTGGAGCAGCACTTCCATTTGATTTTTTTCTAGACAATGATCACCTGCAAGTGCTAAGTGAGGCCCCACCCAACAACACAATAACTACCACCATTTCAGCCACTGGATTTTAGAGTAAACTCCCTCATAACCCAGATAACCTTCTTGAAATGTCAGGTAAGTAAGATTTATCCCTTACCTTAAATGGGTCAGTCTGTAGGTAGAAGTGTGGGCATGGAGGCTTGAATGAAATTCTTTGTGTGCTCTTTGATACTTAACAATACTATACAATTTTTGGGGGGTGAGGACCTGAACACAACGTCAAAAACTCATTGTGGACGTCAGTTGAGATAATCCCCCTTTGTGCTCAAAATGAAATCTAATTAAACTTTTAATAGAGTACTTTATAGAGTACAGAGAAAATTCTGTCGTTAACTCATTTTGCTTTTGAATGTCGAAAATAAACATCTCCATCGCGGGTAAAAACCTATACTCAATTAAACCACGTATGTAAGGCTAACACTTTAACAATATAAGAAATACCATGTCAGACAACTAGTGATAATGTGATAAACCTTTAATTAACGTACTTTTAGTAATGTCTTGAACGCAACACCACTACCTACTATCTGCCTCCTCGTTATATCGCGATAGTGACCATCAGACCACAGAGCTAACGCTGAGCAACATGGCGGAAGGTATGAGATTGGTTTTTTGGTACACTCCCTGTTTTCCTCGTATGCTTGTTGATTTGCTGGACTGAGTCAACTAGTGTGTTTGCAGCTTAATAAAACGTGCATTGTCTGTGGTTGAAAATACGAAACACTGTGACACTTGTCTTGTCACACTCGACTTGCAAATGAGTAAGCTCTGTCGTTAGCTCTCGTTGATGCTGCTAGCTGAATTTTATAGCTGCGAGTTAGCCGAGCCGGCCAAAGAGACGTTGGTGGTATAGTGAACTGTGAAAAACATAATTATTCAGCCAGATTTCAAGTTTGTTTCGTTGCTACGTAAGAGAGAGCCTTATGTTAAATTACACAATATACAAGGAAGCTAATGTTGGTTTTCACGCTTAGTTTATTGATAACGCCACTGATCTCATTTAACAGTCTATACTATCTAACGTTGCTCTGGCTGTGATTTCAGTACGTGAATCGTTAACGCTCCTTTAACTGTCATTGTTTTTTGCATGGAGATAAAGTCTTAGTTTTCTAATATGATCTGGGGTCATTACTGCTAAATAGATGGTATAAATGGATCAGGAGTCTTCTCAGGACAGGGCAGGTGTCACTCAGAAAGATATCATCTGCACCACCTGGCATAAGTGCCATGGCCAAGGGCACCACCTATATTTGGCCTAGTTACAAGGTAATGCCTGCTGTGTGTTCCTCCTTAAAGGAAATCTGCTTACCAACCTGAATCCAGGGACAAACTTTACAATCTGTGGTGTTAGAGTTGTATATGAAGCTGCTTCAGTGCTGCTAGGCAAAGGGTATTTTTCAGACTTGTTTACAATTTATCATAGTTTAAATTATAGATTGTATTTTTAAACATTGCAGTTGCTTATTGCTTTACAGAGGCTAGAACAGAGAAGATCATGTTCTCAAGTCCTGACAAAGTAGAGTAGACAGTAGATGTTTATGGTGCATTGTGTTCAGATCCTCTGAGTCTGTTGTATATACAGTTGTCTAAGATTGAACTTTCCATTTTGCCTTGCAAAACCATTAGTGATGTCTACTAAATCATGCCAAATGAAGTTGGATTTTATTGAGTTGTAAGAATGTGTCCAGTGACAGGTCAGTTGGTCCAAAGCTGCTGCTCCACCATACTGCCTTTCCTGTGTTGAGCTGATCAGGTGGTTTTCAGAGGCACCCCCCTTCTGTTCCTCATGACCAGTAGCTATGCCAGTAACGGTTTACAAGGAAGGACGAAGGAGTAACATGCTGCCTCAGCATTCTTTCCACACTAAAACTTTACTGGTTTAAAGGAAGGAAATGGGCCTCAGTGAAACTCTGAGGAAACCAGGCTGAGACATGATAGTGTTGTAAGACAAAGATCAGGGGAAAGTATATTTTATTTTAGAGAAGGTGGGAAAGCATTGTTAAAACACAACTACTCTCTATGGATTCTGCTTTAGTCAGTTTTCAAAATTCAGAAATATGTGTCTTGTATTCTCTATACAGGAATTTTTCTTTATTTTATTTTTTTGTGCGACCAGGTGACTATGGAAAGTGCTATTAACAAGAAATAAGCTCATTTTACAAAAAATAATAATGGCTCGAGTCACATTTCACAAACCCTGCACTGGAGGTGCAAATTTTGGTAGCCTTCATGGTATGCATCCACTCTGTGATGTTGTCACTGCCATGGGAATAGTCTTGAAAAATAGATTTTTTTTTTTTTTTAAAGTTCAGAAAATAAGTTGCAAGGTGCTTTAAATGATACAGTTCCAACCTGTGGTCTTCCTAACCTACTTTTTGTATCTTTGCGTCTTGTTTTGTCCTCTGTCTGTTTCTTTTACCTTGATGTGGGACAGAGGAGGTGGCCAAGCTGCAGAAGCACCTGGCCCTGCTCAGGCAGGAGTATGTGAAGATGCAGCAGAAGCTTGCCGACACAGAGAGGCGCTGTGCGGTGCTCGCTGCTCAGACCTCCAGCCAGGGTTCCCCTGGCTCTGCAGCTGCAGACACCTTCATTAGCCGTCTGCTGGACATAGTGGCCGACCTCTATCAACAGGATCAGTACAGGTGAGGATTGTGGTTGGAATGGTTTTGATGATTTTGGAAATGAATTTTGAAATTTAATTAAGCCAGCAGTCCCTCCGATTCTGTGAGATAGTTTTGTGTCTGCTCTTGGCTGAATTTGTAACTCAACACCATCATTTGAAACCTGAAATATTCTTGGTTCACTCAGAAATGAATTTGTTGCTTTTGCAGTGATCTGAAAGTGAAAGTTGCCGAGGAGAAGCTCAGTGCCCATAAGTTTGTGTTGGCTGCTCGCAGTGATGTTTGGAGTCTGGCCAACTTGGCCTCCACCTCTGAACTGGACCTATCTGGTGAGCAACCCTGGTGTGATGTCATTGTGTTACAGAGTAACTTAAATTATAGTAAAAATCCACTGTAACCTTCCTACTGCTTTTTAGGTCAGAATGCTTATGTGCTAACAGACAAATATTTATTCTGGAATGGATTATGCGGGCTGTCAAAGTCCAGTATTTGACATAGTTTTTCACTAAGTAGGTTTGACACTCATGCCTATTTTTCAGTAAAGTTTGAATCCATATAAATGTCAGCAAATAACTGCAAGATAAATGTGGAAGTATCTCTAAATAAACATGTCTGTTGTGATTGATCTATCTGATTTTGTGACGTGATTGATTTCCAGATTGCAAACCTGAAGTTGCCATGGCAATGTTGCGCTGGGCATACACGGATGAATTGGAACTCAGTGAGGATGATGCCTTTCTTATAGACTTGATGAAGCTGGCCAACCGTTTCCAGCTTCAGCTGCTCAGAGAGAGGTCCGCACAGTACTGATTTTGCTTTGCAGACTAAAGTTAAACTTAAATTGTTGCACTACTGGCAGTATTGGCGGCACTACTGTTGCATAACATTTGAAGAGCAACATATGTGGACTTGCAACCTAAAAATACATATGTTTCTCTGCCGTGACAGGTGTGAAAAAGGTGTGATGTCTTCAGTTAATGTCAGGAACTGCATTCGCTTCTACCAAACAGCTGAGGAGCTAAATGCCACCACCCTGATGAACTACTGTGGGGAGATTATTGCCAGTCACTGGGTGAGTACTGTCAGACTGTGAAGCAATTCTTTGTAGCAATTCTTAGGTTTTCAGATAAATCCAGATGTTCACTTTAAGAGATTTCGCATCCATTTACAAATTTCAAAACCAATTTTCTAAATATTAGTTAAAAATGTAATATTACAAAACAATGGAGCGGGAACGACAGTGCAAGGCCAGTGCGGCATTTAACAACTTAAACCAACTCTGAGGTGAAGCGAGTAACTGCGCTGACTCTATTTGACCTAAAAAATCCTGCACCTACTCAGCAATGGCTTTTCCTCAGAGCTAAAAGTGCAGCACAGAGGCTGCTCTCCATTGCTGCCGACAAAACATAAGTAACAACAGAGCAGCACAGCAGTCCTCCTCCCCCACATTTTGCTTAAAACTAATTCAGTTAATTAAAGCAGTTAACGTTTTATAATCATCTTAAATCGTTGCCATCGTAGCCTTCTACATTGAACTTTTATCAAGCCATGAGCTGATTTCCACTTCTTCTGTGTGGTTTTGAACCAGTCCAGAGGTATCAAATGTGCCTTTTTTTACTGCTTCATGTGAATCCAGCAACCACCTTCAACCTACTGTGTTTCTCTTTGGGTTAATCTCTTCAGGTTTAGAATTATGCTGTCTCACCAGTGTGTTTTGTCTCGTGATTTATGATATAGTAAATCCAGTGAGGCAGTTTATCTTTATGACTTCGGTGTAGAAAATGACTGTTTTGCTGACTGCACCAGCTCCTGAGATATCGGTGTCTTTTTTGGGTTTTATTGGCTTCAGCTCTGACAACTGCTTTGCATGAAAGCAAGAAATATTAAAGGAAAATGTTATTTTGAGATCTTTGCCTAAAGAAAGTGTGTGACACTTGTGACTTTTTTCTATTGTGTGTTAGTTCCAGTATTTGACACTGACACTTTTTGTATTTAATTGATGTCCTTTTTTTATCAGGATGACCTAAGGAAAGAAGATTTCAGCACCATGAGTGCCCAACTTCTGTACAAGATGATCAAATCCAAAACAGAGTATCCTCTCCACAAAGCCATCAAAGTAGAGCGAGAAGATGTGGTCTTTCTCTATCTCATCGAGATGGACTCGCAGGTCTGCTCCTCACAAACACAATTTATGCTCACTTACTGTGTTTTTTTCCTCTCCTTCATGCTTTAAAGAGGTTTTTACGCTTTGTTTTAAGGTAATTATTTTCTGTTTGCAGTTGCCTGGCAAGCTGAATGAACTGGACAATAACGGTGACCTGGCATTAGACCTGGCACTGTCTCGTAAATTGGAAAGTATTGCCACCACTCTGGTGAACAACAAAGCCGATGTGGATATGGTGGATCAGAGTGGCTGGAGCCTCCTGCACAAGGCCATCCAAAGAGGTAAGACCAATTTTTTTTTTTTTTTTTTTTTTTTTATAACTGGACTTTTTTTAAAACTCTGACCAAAATATGATTTGAGAGTTTTGTTTTGGACCCCACTTGTACAAAGAAATGCAGCTTGGCTGTCAAATTGTTTATAAATAAAGCTGCCACGATTCCCTCTTAATTAAAGTATGTTTTTGAATTTTTTAAGTGAAAACACATTTTATATAAGCTAGAAGTTAATGCATGAAAGCAGTTTTTTTTCATGACTGTTAATCTTTGTTCATCTTCTTGCAGGTGATGAATTTGCCTCCATCTTCCTGATTCGACATTCAGCTCAGGTGAATGCAGCCACAGTGGGGGCGGTGGAAACCCCACTTCACCTGGTCTGTTCTTTCAGCCCCAAGAAACACTCTACAGAGGTGATGAGCGGAATGGCACGAATTGCAGAAGCCCTGCTCAAGACCGGAGCCAACCCCAACATGCAGAACAGCAAGGGCAGGTAGGTCACAGTACTCGTGGTTTATGGGCTTTATTGGGCTCCAAAGGAGACCAGCCATTGTGCAAAGTGTGACAGAGCTTCTTTGTCTTTTGCTGTTTTCAGAACTCCACTACATGAAGCTGTGGCATCAGGGAATGAGCCAGTGTTCAACCAGCTACTACAGTGCAAACAGTGAGCAATATTCTACCTTTAAATGGAATTATCAAGTTTTTGACATGGAAAGTCCCACACACAATATGATTAGTGTTCAGTACTTTAACACCTGTACATACATTAAAGCTTGTGAATTCAGAAAAAAAAAATCAAAATATTTCTAATCAACACAACCCTGTTTGAAGGCTCATATAGCTAAGAAAATGAAACCCTGGTCATGATTTAACATAAATTTAATCCTGTGTGGAACCTGATGCATTGTGTCCATCTTTTTAGGCTTGACCTGGAACTCAAGGACCACGAGGGCAGCACAGCCCTGTGGCTGGCCCTGCAGTACATCACCCTGTCTTCAGACCCTTCAGTTAACCCGTTTGAAGATGATGCTCCTGTAGTGAACGGCACCTCGTTTGATGAAAATAGCTTTGCAGCCCAGCTCATTCAGAGAGGAAGCAACCCTGATGCACCTGACACTAACACAGGTGCTGCTTCATAACCTCACTTCATAGTCATTTTCCTCGACTTAAATGATGCCTGAGCCTTTTAACAAATTTATTCCTCATCTCCCTGTGTTTCATCCCTTTTAGGAAACTGTCTTATGCAGAGAGCAGCTCGGGCAGGCAATGAGGCAGCTGCTCTTTTCCTAGCAACACACGGAGCAAAGGTCAACCATGTCAACAAATTGGTGTGTATGAACGTCCAACAAATATTAGTAAAAATTCTGGTAGTTAAACCTGATGTGCAATTAAATGAAATATTAAAAATTGTTAAATATTTATTTAGCCTTTAATCATGAGTTATATGAAATTCTTATGTGTAATTAAAAAAGCTGTTCTGCCTTATCCTTCTGTCAGGGTGAGAGCCCTCTTCATACAGCATGTCACTTTGGCTTGGCGAATCTGACAGCAGAGCTGCTGCAGCAAGGAGCCAATCCCAATCTGCAGACCCAGAAGGCTCTACCTGATGACACCCATGGTGTGGCCATGCAGACCCCTCTTCATCTGGCCATTGCTCACAACCACCCAGATGTGGTTTCTGTCATACTAGAGCAAAAAGGTCAGTTAATGTTTTGGGAGTTTTAGAAGTGTAACAACTGCAACAAAACTGTAAACATGACTGGCGAGATTTCTGCTCAACCTCACCATATGTTATCAGTAATGGCCTAAACGTACTAAAAGGGCAACTTATTTCTTCACTCATGACTCTATTGCAGCTAATGCCCTCCATGCAACCAACAACTTCCAGATCATTCCAGACTTTAGTCTCAAAGACTCCATGGACCAGACAGTGCTGGGCTTGGCTCTCTGGACAGGTACAGAGCACAAAACACACACTTGAAAGCTGTTGTACCATTAAAGCTTAATTATAGTCATTATCTTTGTAGTGTCTGACCTTGTTAAGAGACTGTATGGTAATCTGTTTGTATGTTATCTCACCTGCACAATCTGTCTCTGTTAGGTATGCACACTATAGCAGCTCAGCTGCTTGGCTCAGGGGCTTCTATCAATGACACAATGTCCAATGGACAAACCCTGCTTCACATGGCCATCCAAAGACAAGACAGCAAGAGTGCCCTCTTCCTTCTAGAGCATCAGGCAGACATTAATGTTAGGTAACGTCTGCTTTATGCTGCACTTTTAAAACATTTGTTATTATTTTCAACATTTTATGCCTTTTGTTTGTTAGCTGATGATAGAGAAATGACAGCAAATGAGAGGCAGACAAATGGGGAGTTACATTTGATGAAGGTCCATGGCCAGATAGCAGCATGTTATTACTCTTTATGGTTGTTGCCTTAACCCCTCGGCCATGAGGATGCACTCATTCTCTGTTGTTTTTTAAAGTTTGAACCATATTTAGCAACACTTGATGTGTTATTTGCAGGGGTAATGTATTACAAGTTAAGTGGCAACCATTTGTACCTTCATCAAAGACAAATTAGTATAGATGTCTCAGAATTCAGATAAAATATTTTATGGTTAGTCTTTTGTGTCTTATGTCTACATTTATTTATCTCCACCACCACCAGGACCCAGGAGGGACAAACAGCACTACAGCTAGCCATCAGTAACCAGCTGCCACTGGTGGTTGATGCCATTTGCACAAGAGGAGCTGACATGTCAGTGGTGAATGACAAAGGAGACCCTCCATTGTGGCTAGCTCTGGAGAATGGCCTGGAAGATATTGCATCCACGCTGGTGAGAGAAATGGACTAGCAGCCAATTTAAAGATGATAATTACATAGTTTTTCTGTATCAGTGCAATGCAAGTTCATATCAGTGATAAAACTTGATTAAATGTCACATGAAACCTTTCAAGGTGATGCCTAGGGCTTAGTTGCATGTGGTAGCCTTGTTGGTTGTTGAAAGTACCTGCATCTTCTCTACTTCTAAGTGTTTTTGTAATAATTAAGGGATTTGGTTATTTCTCTAGTGTTTTATTTATATTTGAATGAAAGAGGAATTTGACTAGGCCGATAAGTAGTCAAAAATGATACATTTATTAAACAGTAGTAGTGTTTGTATGTCCATATGACACACAGCATCTTGCATATGATCATGTCAGCCTTATCATACCCAATATATCAGTAGTGAGTAAAGATTTGGTCCAAAAATACACATTAAGGCCTTGTTATAGGCTCTATATACTGTATGTTCTATAGATTTTTTGTGTGGGAAATGGTTAAACTGCGTTTTGACTATTTGAGCCTTGTGTGTCCCACCTAGGTCCGCCATGGCTGTGATGCGACTAGTTGGAGCACAGGGCCTTCTGGCTGCCAGCAAACCCTCCTGCATCGAGCTGTTGATGAGAATAATGAGGTCTCTGCCTGCTTCCTCATCCGCAGGTTGGCCAATCTCCTCGTAACTAGGATTAAGGAAAGCTTATTTTAGTCCTGGATGCACATATTAGCCTAAACTGAGCACAAATCATTATGCTAAGACAACACCGCAGTTTTTAACAAAGTAAAACAAGCAAGGTTTTTGTTTCCGAGCTTAATGTTGTAATGGTTGTAATGGTTGTTTCTGTTTGTCTTAACTTTATTTCTGTCTGATGCGTGTGTACAGTGGTTGTGACGTGAACAGCTCCAGACGACCAGGCCCTAATGGAGAAGGAGATGAAGAAGCCCGAGATGGACAAACACCACTCCACCTGGCAAGCAGCTGGGGATTGGAGGAGGTGGTGCAGTGCCTTCTAGAGTTTGGAGCCAATGTTAATGCACAGGTCAGTCCTGTCACACTTGTGTGCCAGTTTTTTTCCAATACTATTGATTTTTTTTTTCCCATCCCCACAGCATTCAGCCGATCAGAGTTGTAAACATGTTCTTTTATTAAGCATTTGCTTCTTTCTCTTTCCATTTTCTGTCAGGATGCAGAGGGCAGAGCTCCCATACATGCTGCTATTAGCAGCCAGCACAACGTCATCATACAGCTCCTCATTTCCCATCCAGACATTCGTCTCAGCATTCGTGACCGTCAAGGAATGACTCCCTTCGCCTGTGCCATGACGTATAAGAACAATAAGGCAGCAGAGGCTATCCTCAAGAGGGAGCCAGGTGCTGCTGAGCAGGTAGCACTGATTAAAAATGCTCCAGACTGTGTCAGTGTGGCACTCCTAAAGATGGGGCACAGTTACAGTGTTAATTTCTTCTGTTTTCAAACTTCTGTTTCTGTCCAGGTGGACAACAAAGGGCGAAATTTTCTCCACGTGGCTGTGCAAAATTCAGACATTGAAAGCGTCCTGTTCCTTATCAGTGTCCAAGCTAATGTGAACTCCAGGGTTCAGGATGCAGCCAAACTCACCCCTCTCCACCTGGCTGTGCAGGCCGGATCTGAGATCATTGTCCGCAACCTGGTAAGCACCTCACATTTTCTTGATCTTGGCATGCATTTACAATTCATTCCTATGAAAAGAATGGTGCAGTTGATGCTGTGTCTGTCCCACATTTTTCTGCTTCCAGCTGCTTGCTGGAGCCAAAGTCAACGAGCTAACCAAACACAGACAGACAGCACTACATTTGGCTGCCCAGCAGGACCTGGCCACTATTTGTTCTGTGTTGCTGGAGAATGGTGTAGACTTTGCTGCTGAGGATGAGAATGGCAATAATGGTAACTTACATTTTTTTGCTCATTTGCTTTTATTACTTTGTCATTCTACCACTCCATTTATTCTACACCACACCAGATTGTTTTCTTAAATAATCCTTCAAAATTTCTTTGTTTGAATGCCAATGTCGTTGTGTGTTTGTGTGTAATGAAATATTTCTACACTGTTGTTTCTTCCTTAAAGTGTCTTGACTCAACTTATGTTGTGATTTGGCAATATATAGATAGATTTAACTTGACCTGTCTGTTCTATGCTCTGCTCCATATGTGTGTTTGGAGGGGCTACATAGTGCCCTCAGAGTGGGCAGAGAATATTAATGATCGTC
This sequence comes from Acanthurus lineatus, assembly GCA_029814665.1. Lineage (NCBI taxonomy): Eukaryota > Metazoa > Chordata > Actinopteri > Acanthuriformes > Acanthuridae > Acanthurus > Acanthurus lineatus. Next base: position 4,056,494 of record JAPZDV010000006.1, on the reverse strand, counting down.
GGAAATTTTTAAAGCAACACTCATTCTTTATAGTATAGAGGATTCTCAGCAATGTGTATCTCATACACCACTGAGCAGTTTAGTGATCACTCCTTTCCTATAATAAAGAAGCTTGCTATCCAAATACTAGTTTTAAGTTTTGGCAGATAAGCATTTCAGTAAGCGTGTTCCCAACAATTTTGTAGTAAGAATTGTCATTTAAAAAACTTGACAAATATATATTAAGGAGTATGTTTAGGAACTTAAAGGTTTGATGTTTAGGGAAGCTTATCATCAGTGACCAGAATAGCAGAAACCTCTGTTGTCAAACTGACAACCTTTGAGCCAGATAAGAGCTCACATATTTTGGTACAGTGACTCAATGAAAAGACCTGTAGTACCAATAAGTGTTTTGTCTATCCCTCTTGTTGCCTCCACAGCTCTGCATCTGGCTGTAATGCAGGGACGCCTTAACAATGTCAGAACCCTTCTCACAGAGTCCAACATTGATGCCGAGGCCTTCAATCTCAGGTACACTCAGCTTTGTTCAGCCATGTTTCCTCTACATCAGTAGGGTCAAACTTTCAGGTCACTGCAGCACTGCAGTAACACAACTGAATGGAAAAAGAGTGGCCAGAAACAGAAATTAACAATGTACAAAATACCACCTTATTAATAATAACTGATAACCTACTGTAAACTATATTGTTGATTTTGCCTGTCTCCTTTTCAATATGTTACATCTGCATAGGGGTCAGTCACCAATGCATGTGCTAGGCCATTATGGAAAAGAGAATGCCGCTGCCATTTTTGAGTTATTCCTGGAGTGTATGCCTGAATACCCTCTTGACAAACCAGACAATGAAGGGAACACAGGTACAGTAGCCGGCTTAATTATCATTCTTGTTAAGACTATACAAATGGTATTTGATATGAATATCATTGTCACACTTGTGATAAAATGACCATAAACCTTATTTTACTGCAGTTCTGCTCCTGGCCTACATGAAAGGAAATGCTAATCTCTGCCGTGCCATTGTGAGGGCTGGGGCTCGACTGGGTGTAAATAACAATCAGGGCATTAACATTTTCAACTACCAAGTTGCAACCAAACAGTTGCTCTTCCGCCTTCTAGGTAACCTTTCACACTTAGTTATCTATCAGACATTTGGCTTATACTAAAAAAACACTATTTGACTCCATTCCGAACCCTGGGTAAATAGCAAGACATTTGTCTGTGTTTTTGTTTAGATATGCTGTCCAAAGAGCCCCCTTGGTGTGATGGGTCCAACTGCTATGAATGTGCTGCCAAGTTTGGTGTTACAACACGGAAACATCACTGGTTAGTAGTATGGCTCTTTTGATAAATATGTACAATAAATAATGTTTTTAACTATTTCACTCCCGTTTTCTAACACTATGAATAATCCTTTTTCTCTTCCATAACTGTTAGCCGCCACTGTGGGCGCCTGTTGTGCCACAAGTGCTCTATAAAGGAGATACCCATCATCAAGTTTGACTTGAACAAGCCGGTGAGAGTGTGTGACATCTGCTTCGATGTACTAACTCTGGGCGGGGTATCGTAAAGCAGTTACCTGGATATCCTCAACCCCCTGACACTGGCCATGCCAGGAGAGGAGAAGGGACTTCAGTAGCAGGACATACTAACAAAAGATTCCTGGACAGTTTTGGACCATCAACTTTATACTATTCCAGTCTATGAAAAACTATAAATGTTCTAGAGAGATGTTTCAAATAAGTGAAACAAGTGAAACATTGTCTTTTTGTTTTTGTTTTGATCAAAGTATCTTAATGTGGATACGAGCCGCTCATCAGCTCAGTGATGGTTGGACTGAGTTTAATCAATTTCCCAGGATCAGTGATATATATATTGTTTTTTATCATGAGCAGGTAGCCGCTTCAGTTCAAGGTAGAACATCTGAATGATCAAGTCCTGTTCTCTGTCAGGATATTTCACCATTAGCAGCCTTCATGCTATTTTACCTGCCCAAAGACAAAAATTCAAAATAGAAAATGAGTACTTAGATTTATGTTCAAGCTGAGGCTGCAGAGTAAAACTGTAAAAATGCCCCGAGATCACAAAATTTACAAAAACTGAACTACCACCATGTTCTCTGTAGTCTTTCATCCATCACATTTCTCTTACTCCAATTCTGTGTTGCTTAAATAAAGTGAGACAGATGAGGAGGATTTAAAAGGAAAGCAGCTCATTTTTTTAAATGAGTGTGATTTCCAGATGATATCTTATCTAGTTTCATTTATAGTTATAAAATTGACATTGCATTACTTTACCTTAAGAGGTGAAGGTGGCACAACAGGGCAAAAATGAAATTCCATATAAAATGAGATTGTTTTTCTCCACCATCGATATTCATCTATCATGTATGAGCATCAGCCGAATTAAATGGAATGCCCACTGTTTAAGTTGGAAAAGTAAGACCTGAAAAAGCCTGTTTTAACAAAAGTAATATAAATGTGATCCTCAAAAGAAAGCTCTATGAAAAATTCTCCTTATTTACAGAAATACCTGGTTACAGAAATGCCTACTTTGCCTATGCATGTCATTTAATTTGTAGCCTTTACATGTCATTGTCATAATCATCAATCATATTTCAGAATCGGTCACCAAATGATTACATTCCATTTTTGATCTGCCATGAGGTCTGTGTTGGAAGCTGTGATCATAGTCCCCACAATGTTGCCTCAAGTCAAGTTGTTGTCTTGACCCATCACGTTTAACGCTTCTTGATTTCTAAGCCTAACAGGTGCACTTTATCAAGATCACATGGCATTTCAGATCATAGGGGAGAATGTGGAGTAGAGGGATGGCCAAGTAGTGGGGCCTCTTTAAGTATTGTTAAATTGTACAGATAAATGTGTGATATTTTTGACCACTACAACTGTTTTGTACTTTAATGCAGTTTGTGCTTGTCATTGTGACAAACCTAAATCTTGCCTCTGTTAACCTTTTATGCACATTGTTTAATCTTTTATGCACATTATATTGTATCTGTATGCTCAGATATCTAGCCTGTCTCTTCCTGGTGTATCCTTTTAGAGAAAGGGAGGACAACTTTACATAAAGGTCATCAAAAACAAACACAGCGGGTTTTCTTCATTTTATGTCTTTATTATGCATAAGTTAATCATGTGATCTACTGGCCAAAGTCCCTGTGTTTTCCTGAGTTTTTTTTTTTTTTTGCTGTGAAAGAGGGGCCATGAAAAGTCAATCTATGGGCTGGTCCACAAACTGTCACTCTTGAACAGAGCATGAGTCAGCATGTGTAGGGCAGCCATCATACTTCTGCAGGTTGGGGTCTTCCTCTGCTGCAGATGGGTCTTCAACACAGACACAGCGAACACTGCTAGAGCCTGGAGAGAAGAGCTTCCGTGGGACACCAGTCCAAGCCCTTTTCACTCCACCACTGGCATGAAAAAAAAGGAAAAAAGCCTTCATGTATACCAATAAAATTTGCTAATGTAAGGGAAGCTCTATTACATGTAAGACATAGATCAACATTAAATCAAATTACCTGTAAGCTTGTTCATAAATGACAAGGCCAGAACCATTTCCATACCTATTGGTGGAGCACCAAACTCTTCCTCCACTAGCATCGCTCCACTGTGAGTTGCAGGCTGGAAAGCGTAACATCTCAGCTGCAGACTTGGCCTTGATTCTCTTTCCTTCTGCTAGTGATGCTTCTGCCTGCAGCAGGACTTCTGTAGGCTGCCCACTTTCACCATAGAACCGGCCTTTCACCAGACCTGAAATTCAGTAAATGAAGGAGAGGCATACACTTAACTAAAGAAAACAGATGCCCATTGATAAGAGGGAGGAAATGAGATGAAACACCCAAGTCAGCAACAATGCAGATTAGTCAAACAGTAAGCTTTTGCAATTGTGCAACTGTGTTTCCATGTGTCCAACCAACTTGTGACAGATATGGAGAAACAGGTTTTACTACCTCTTACTTCACTTTCATGCATTGTTAATACTTGCTAAATCTTTAATTTTTGAAGGACCCATTCACAACTGTGTCTCTAGAGTTAAGGCTCCTAATGAAGTAATCCAAAAATAATCTTAGCACCTGATAAGGAATTTTGTACAAAGAAATTTCATAGAGAGAGTTATATCAGTGGTTGAAGAAGAAACAAATCCTTTATTTAATCAAAAGGAGAGATACAATGGTCTACAATCTTCTACAAAATAATCAAACAAGGCAGTAGGCTTTATCATAGAGTGACTCTTTTACATTATTATAGAAAATTAAATTATTCTTTTTTCATCACCACATAACAAGTACATTAAGTACAGTACTTTAGTTAATGCACTCAGTTATATGCAAACACTGAACAATGTTTACAGTACATGTCAACAAATTATTCTAATGAAGCTGAGCTGAACCTGATCTTGAAAGATGCTTGCAGCTCATACCTACAGTTTGGTATTCTCTCTGATAAAAGGCCAGCCAGTCATAAAGGGCCATGATCTGCAGTGGGGACAGACTGGAAACATCATCTGTCAGGCCATTTCTTGTGAAGTCCCCAGTGACGAAGGCCAGTGAGGCATCCTTGCCTGAGAATACAGACACAGATGATACATATGATACTAATACAATGCATTATAGCTGTTCATTCGCTACTATCAGACTGAAACTTATATTGCAAGTGTTAGGTTTGTTGAGGATTTGTGGTGTAGATGAGCATCAGACTATGCTAACTAATGTCTTACAATTAAACATTAAATGTTCTAGTGGCTTAGCATTGACTGTCAGGTTCAGGTGTAACATTAACACTATATGGACACTGTATTAATTTACCTGCCATAGAGTGATAAGCACCCCCAGGTCCGTAGTGCTTTTGTCCCTTGTGTACATCAAAAACTTGCCCCAGTATAGCCAGGTAGAGACCCTTGCTGCCGACCTTCCCGTCGTACTGTGATAATTCTTGGGCGCTCAGGAGCCGCACAGAGGGGGCCGGTGTTGGTTCATTTCCAATTTTAACGTACAGCTCTCGAGAAAATAACAACACTGCCAGTGATAAAAACGCAACAAATACATAACTAAACATGCCGTTCTCTCAAGCGCGTGCGCATATTATCCATTTACACCACTCCACATCTCTCTAATAATAAATAATGAGAACAACGCAGGTGCTTCCGTGAACCTGAACGCCACAGCGCGTGCGCGAACTAATGACGCAAAGCACGTTCCAAGCAAGCAGACGTACAGTACGTCAATGCGGTAGTAGTGAACGGCAGAGCTCTAGTTCTATGTCAGAGGTCTGTGTACAGACCGGTCCAACTGTTTCAAACCTGACACCCAGTGGGCCGCAGAGATTTTCGGGGGAGTCTTAGGTCGGTGAAACAAACATGGGGAACGCCGAGAGCGGCTGCGGTGGAGGAAGTGGCGACGAGGAAGACATAGAAACTGAGAGCCCGGGCTTCGCGGAAGACAGTCCGGCCTCTGCGGCCACTGGCGTCGGAGGCGGTGGAGGCTCCGGTTCTGGTAGAAGCGGAAGGGGATCGAATAACGTGGCCGTGCCCACCGGTGTACCACCTAGCCCCGGCGTCCTACTTGAGCAAGTGAAACTAAGAGAAGCGGCTGCTCGCATTAGCGACTCAGGGATTGCAATTCAGGAATCTGTCCTGGCCGGGAATGAGGGTGTCTTGGTGCGGTGGCTGGAGGACCGGCTAAACCGAGGAGAAGAGTCTGTCAATGTGGAACAGTTTTGTGAGATGTTGGAGAGTAGAGATGCACCGAGAGATGAATGTGAAGAGGTATACAGCCAAAGAAAAGCAAAAGGACCTCTCCCGAGTCATGTCAACTGTCATTGTTTGGAATGTCATATCTACTCTGAACGGTTTATAGCTGTTGCCATGCCCACATGTGATGATAAATGGTTAATTAGTAAATATCTTTTTTTATAATTGCCAAGTGGGGTAATCATGGGGGTATCCTGTAATCTTTTTCATTATCTTAAAGGTGAACAAAGAATCAGCACAAATGAACTGTCATGGTTTAACCTTTGCTTGTCAGGTTTATTGTCACTGTGTTTTTAGCTTCGGCCTCTTGTAGCATAACTGGCTGCTTTGTTGGCTGACATCTGTTGTTGCAGATGAATGGGATAACTAATGAATGCGCACTCTAGTCTGCATCTGGCTTTGTGTGGGTAGACATGGAATGTCACTGCTATACTTTAAATACTACACGCTACATTGGGTCATTTAAAAATTCAACCCATAACAAACCCAGAACTATCAACTGACTTTTTTATATCAAAATGTGACAAGTTTAACAGATAAATATTTATAACTTATTAATGAGAAATAGAGCATGAGCACGTTCTGTTCCCTTTTATGAGGAATACAATTTGTTTTTACATTTTAACTTGTATCCATAAAAGTTTGAGATAGTGTGCAGGTACGGGAGTGATTTTTGCTGTATCTTAAGTGTGCCATTGTGTACTGTCTGTGTCTCAGGCCTTTGGACAGTTCGATGCAGAAGGGGACGGGGTGGTGGATGTAGAGAGCATGCTGATTGCTCTGAAGAACTCCAATGGAGCTAATCTAAAGGGAGAGCTCAGCCATGTGATAAGACAGCTGCAGGCATGCTCACTAACTCCAGGTAAGAAATGTGATTTGTGCAATCAGAATGAAGGACTTTTTGAATAGGCATTGTCATCCGGTTATAGAGAAGTTAACACTAAATATCTTTCTGCCTTTTTACTCGTATACTTTTTTTTCCCCACAGGTTTTGTTGACATATTCTCCAAGACCAAAGACCGGTTAGGGGCACATGCCTCTAAGATCCTTAAATTTTTACACAGGAATCGTATTCCCAGCAGTGCCATTCCTTTCCCTGTTTTAGAGGGCTACAACAGTATCTGCACCATGAGGTCCAGCGTGGTCCAGGACTACTTGGAATTCCTCTTGCAGAAGGAGAAAGGTGAACACCAGAGCCTTAGATGAACAAATGGGCTAGCTAGTGCTAAATAAGGAGTTTTTCCTGTAATCTTATCAGAATGTTCTCCTGTGTATATGAGGACTAGTAACATTTAAGACTTATTTAGAAATTTATCTGTCTTCCACTACTGCACACACCTTCAAGACAGTCATTCTAATCCTAGTCTATATTTGTTTTTTTTTTTCAGATTTAGATATCCAGTACAGAGCAGAGCTGGACCGTGATCCAGAAGTAGACAAGGTCAAGGTGGTCACACAGTGCTACAGCACAATAGAAGCTTCTTCCAATGTTGCAGACATTTACAAAATGACGAATGGGGAAACTTCATCTTTCTGGCAGTCAGACGGCAGTGCACGCTCACATTGGATAAGGTAAGGGCCTTCACTCTGTAAAATGTTACTCGAGGCACGATCCCAGAATTATGGAGTTTTCTGTTGACGTTTATAATCGATTTTAAGGTGGATACTTGTCTCTTTTCTCTTCCCAGATTGAAAATGAAACCAGATGTAGTTTTAAGACGTCTGGCAATCGCTGTGGCTTCCAATGACCACAGCTACATGCCTCAGCTGGTCTCAATTGCTGTTGGGAAAAACCGGCGTTCTCTGCAAGAGATCAGAGACATACGCATCCCCAGCAATGTCACAGGCTATGTTGCTCTCTTGGAGAATGCCAATATCACACACCCCTGTGAGTCACCAGCTGTCAGTCTGTCTGCGTAGTCGAGTGTTTGTTTTTGTTTGGTTTGGTTTCTAAAATAATTATTGAGAAGGAAGGTCTTTCCCATTTACACTCCTCTGATGACGACAGAGCATGGTGTGAGCCTCAGTAGAGCACTGCTGTGTTCATAGATAGTTGAGTGGTGAAGTGCTTCATCTTTGAATCCACAGGCATGCTTTGTCCAGCTAGAATCCAAACACTGGTGTGGCTTTATCTGTTTCATTGTCAGCAAGAGTAAACCTAGGATTTCTATCTTGTGTCTCAGGTCTTAAAAATGTCTGTGTAGCCAATAGGCCACATGTCCACCTTTATTAGAAGTTGTTAAACCACACAGAGGCTCAGCTGGAAGTCAGATACTTGGTTTTTACATAGAGGTATATACAAACAGATATATAACTCCAAATTAGTTCTGATTACTTTGCCATTTGATTGTGCATATGTGTATTTCTAAAGAGTGGGTTGACACTTTGCTGGTTGTGAATGATTGGCTGAAGCACCATGAGCAAAATCAAATGACTGACTTTGCTTGGATTTCACTTCTGTTGATTATTAGTAGACATGATTTTTGCTATTGTTTTATATGTTTATCACCTTCATCAACATCTATTTTATACCGCTGTCAACAGATGAAGTAACCAAATTTGGCATTACTGCATGACAAAATTCCATCACTGTGTTAACTGCATTATTTCTTCACCAAACCCCAGACATCCAGATCAACATTAAGCGGTGCCTGAGTGATGGATGTGACACGCGGATTCATGGCTTGAAGACTCTGGGTTATCAGATTACCAAGAGTAAAGAGGTGTCTGTTTCGGATGCTTCAGCCATCTGGTACTTGTCTCTCCTCACCTCCTTGGTCACCGCATCTATGGAGACCAACCCTGCTCTGGCCCAGACTGTCCTTCAGAGCACACAGTAAGATTGTTGTGTTTAAATTTTTAACCCACTGAGTAAAGTGTAGTGATTTGTACAGTGCTTGAGGTCTAAAGGGTTTTTTTTGTGTTGTGTTTTTTTTCCCCGCAGAAAAGCCTTACGACACATGCCACCATTATCCCTAACGCCATCATCCACTGAGTTCCCCAAGTTCTTCTCTTTGAACATCCTGGAGGAGGTTGATGGATTTCTTCTCAGGATAGCAGAGTAATGACCTGGATTACATCAGCACACTTACTCATCACTGCCCATAACGCTGACATCATCACCATGAAAACAGGCTTGAAACAAAGTATTGATTTAGTGAGAGGATGACACACTATTTTTCACTGCGTTTGATTTGCTGTTATCTTTCAGTCGTGGTCAGAGTCTTTATCACCACCAGCAGCACCAATGTGACTGAAATGGTCTCATCAGTTAATTATTAGTTCAGTATTGACAAAACTGCTGTAAACTGTGTTTATTCACACCTGCATTTTATGTTGTGAGAGATTGCACACATATTATCCAGATGTGGTCATCATTTTGTAGATAGGCCTAGTCTTTCCTTTCCTTTCCTTTTTGTCTCCCTGTTATTTCTAATAGAGATTTGATAGAGGAAAAAACTAAAGCAGCACAGTCTTTAACCTGAAAACTTTCAGTGCAAGTTTTCTAACTGAAGACCTTTTTCCACTTCTCACATTCACCCAATTATTGTCACTTGTGTTTTTTCTGAGCAGTAGTGTTTTAGCCAAGAGTAGTAAAGATGAATTCCTGGAGTAAAACCATGGTTTTTGTTAAAGAGTATGCTGGCTGTCCAAACGGGTTTCATAGAGAGCTCCTTTGAAACCAATGCCACTTAAAGCGACAGGAGAAAGAGTCATTGTTTTGTGCAAAAATACAATCACAGTAAGCACTAATGTTAATGTATGTATGTGCTTATAAACATCCATTTTGAATTGAAAACTGTCCTTCTAAGATGTGAGGTAACATTTAAAAGCACGAAAATACACTTGATTGGCCAAAATACCCACAGCATTCTGAATCAGAGAAACAAATTATTATATGATATGACTAACTGCACTCAAAAACTAACTTGTGTTTGTTTCTTTGCTCCTGTGTAGCTGCTGTGTGAGTCCCGATGCAGAACTGACCCTCCTGGCCTTTGCCCTGGCAAGGGGCAGCGTGGCAAAAGTGCTCCAGGCCCTGTCCTGCATTAGTGATCATTTGGAGACAGAGTACAAGGCCTCCTCACTCATCGTGTCCATGGCCTCCGTCAGGTTGCGGCTGCTAAATCGCAACGGTAACGTGACCGGCCATCCTTTACTCTCATTCACACGTGGATATTTGAAACCATTGACCTGGGAGAGAAAGTGCTTAGACTATAAGGAGGAGATGCATTAGTGGACTGTTCAGTGGAAAATTGCTTCTGTTATAAAGCTGCAGTTGCCTCCCAGTACAGATATGGAATTATAACCAGACTTGAAAATGATCAAATGATGTCAGAAAATGCATCTACATTGATTTATGTCTCATTACAGGAAAGCCTCTGCAGTTACATCTACAGGCCTGTGATGTGAAGAGTAAAGAGGAAAAATCAGGGCCAGAGAACATGCTTACAGAGTCCTCCACTGGAGACGGTACAACTAAGACTATCTCTATTTATTGAGAAAATAAGAGCAACACTAAGTTCATATTTGAGCTAAAGATGCTTTCAGCTTAACTTTGAACATGCCCTCAAGTGTAACCGAATGCTCTTGTTGCTCCAAAGGCTTCCTCACAGAAAGTGGCAAGAAGAAAGCCAGTGTGATCCTGTCGACCGAGGACCAGAGTAACTTCCAGGTCACTCAGATGAGGATCAAAGTGAGGCTCTGTTTGATTTCAACAATTTATTCAAAAGTGTGATAACACAGAGAGTGAAAGAGGATTTCTGCAGCACTTACTGTCTGCTTTTGTGTGTTAAAGGTTCGAAAAGGTGCCATTGGAGCAAAATGCGGCTTGGTCTTCGCTTACAAGGATGAAGACCCTTTTGATGCAGAGAAACATTTCAAGAGGTTCAAAAAGTATGACACATGGGACTACAAGGACTACAAAGAGTTTGTACAAGACAAGTAAGCATCCCTTTAACAGCTGTCTGAATATTAGTGTTACTGATGTTGTAGTTTTATGTGATTTATGCTTATTGATTTACAACCTAACAAGCCATTAATGGGAGAAGATTGCCATGATAAGCAAAGAAGAGTCCTGGTGTTGAATAGTACACACAACACTTTAATGAACCATTCAAATCTAACAAGATGGTACTGATACAGTATAGTTAGCTTGTCTGGATTATGGAAGCCCTCAGCAGCGATGGGGTCTTCCTTCATAGTTTATGTAAATGGTTGACACACCATGCTATCACCTGATCTGCAGTGTGAGGATTCCAGCACAGTCAGAGGACGAGCCCATTGGCTGGTTTGAGCTTGAGAATGACTGGAACGATGTGGAGATCAAGCTGCAGCAGTGTCGCGTTGCAAAGGTACTCAATGCATCCACTTAAGACTCAGACACGTTTTGCTTCCATCTATTCTCTCCACGTATTTAAACCTCATCAGTTAACACCTCAGCCAGTCATTCTTTAACACTGTGTTGTTATACTTAAATTGTGTACAACGCTGTGAGAAATTTTTAATTTGTTGTCACTACTCCTCTTTTTCTTCTGTTTCCTTGTCCTCCCAGTTCCTGATGGTAAAATTCCTCTGCACGAGGCAAGACTGGATTGCTGAGCGCCTTGGGGTGCAGTCCCTCAGCTTCAGTGGTTATCTGTGCCCTGGGGCAGAGAGGCTTGGAGATCTGGACGACCTCAGTCCAGAGCTAGAGAGCTTTGACCGTGATGCTGTCACAGGCCTCTGTCTACTTAACAAGACGCTCTTCTTCATACAGCAGCTCACAAGAGACATGGTAACCAAAGTCAAGCCACATTTTATCTTTATAACCAGGCAACAATAATCATCAGGTCATCTCTAATGTTTACCTGCAGACTCCTTAGACCCTTTAAACTGATGAAGAAAAACTCCCACCAAAGAAATCTATTTACAGTGAAAACATGGAAGAACCACTTAACATGACTATCACTAATCATTTAAATGTCAATAAAACAATTACCATACACTGTATCTCAAAATTACTGTAATGCCATTACATTGTAAGCTACATAAATCACTTGTTCAGACATGTTGGAAATCTTCTGATGTGTTAATTCCAACACACTGCACAGTGAAATTCCTAATAATTAATCACCATCATTTTTTAAATCATTACCCTTTAAAATGATCTCACACTAAACAACCCATCCAGGGGCAGAGAACAAGTAGAAACCTCCTTTATGTGGCAGGAAACAGTCATGCCTACATAAAGCTGGTCTGAGACCTGTCTGTGCCCTTGTATTTATAAGAATTGCGAAATTACCACATTTCTGTCTTTAAAGTAACACATGTTTATACAGTTTGCATACCTGTGGTTGTTAGGAAATCTTGCCACATCTCCTCACATTTACTGCACTGTGTCCTGTGATTTGTTGTTGTTGTTGTTGAGAACTGGCAAACTGTAGCTCTCTCTCTTCATTTCTGCAGGATGCCTCCCACTTCAAGCAGAAGTACCTTCTGGACTTCAGTAGTCTCAGTCTAAACCTTTTCTGGAATTTCTACAGTAAACTCAGGGAGATGTGAGTAGTAGCACTGATAGATACTACTGTTATTTTATTATTTACATGCTTACTACATTAATTAGAATAGCAATGAAATGCATTTGACATCTTTATGCTCACTGGTCTGTTAGTGGGACACATCCAGACATACTAAGGCCTCACCTATAACAGAGCATATGTCTTTGTCTCAGTGAGGGAGATGAGGTGTTAAAGAGCAGAGTGCTGCTGCTACAACTGATGCAGAACTGTTTCCCTATGCTGCCAAACCCACTGGAGCCACGGGGCTCAGCTGAGGGGGCCACAGCAGCAGCTTGTCCATCCACAGCCAGCAACGCAGAGCCTCCGTCTGACGCTGTGTTTGAACTCTACACTCACCTCTGCCATAGTAAGTGCATTCAAGCTCTCAAACGGCTGGGTGGTAATAGTAATGGTGAAGGTCTTTGAGGTTCCTTGGATGATAGCAACATGTCTGATTGATTTATAAGAATGTGTAAAAATCTGTGCAGCATTTATATTTGTTATGTCTGTGTTTCAGTTGTGGACGGTCCAGAGGGTGAGACATTAGTGGAAAAAGTTTTGCACAAGGAAGCAGTTAAAGCCATACTTAATGGAGCAGCTGTTTTCTTCCCTGATAAACATGTCAGGCGGGACAAACTCTTCCACATGATGGTAAGTTTGAAACAAATATTTAATTAAATTAAAACACACATGATATTGTATAATAAATGCCTTTTTTTTTGCAGAAGAATATTACAGAAGAGGATCAGCCAGACTCAGTAAAGGTGACATTTGAATCACTTTGCAACTACTTCAGGTAAGCACACGGCACATAGACAAACACATCCTGATACTAATCCAGACCACAGAGGTTTAGCAGCTGTTGTGTTTTCTTTGACGCAGTGACCAGGATCCAAGTGGCCTTCTCCTGCTCCCACCTAAAGGAGCTCCATCAGACTTTGACATCAGCCCCATCCTGTCAGTCATGGAGACGCTGCTGCTGGTGGCAACAAGAGAGGTGAGACCTCTGTCGCACACACAAATCATGTAAATGACATTTATCACTAGTCCTCTTAAGAGAGAGAAGATGGAAATGGAGGATATCTTACTTTAGGTCTTAAATTTAAACCGCATGTGACTTTCGGTTTTGGGTTCCCCTTTCTGATTGACTGTCTCTCTTCCCTCAGTGTGAGGTTATAATGGTGGATGGGAGCGGTGGGGCCAGCAGGACAGTGTTGCTGTCCTTGTTCTGGGCTCTGCAGGGGAGTCTGCTCTCCTGGTGCTACCTGCAGCTCAAAGGAGGAGCCTCCAGTGTTGCCATGGATCTCGCCAGGGACATCCTTCTGAAATGTAAGAAGCAGAAAGAATGTTGCACAAGACAAATTACCTTCTCACACTAAGAGGAAATGCTTTTAAAGTTACTGAATTGTTTATTTCAATAGATGCTGTTCAATTCCTGGGAAGTATCAAAGCCACCCTTGGTTCCCTGCTGGAGAGGTACACGGGTGCTGAAATTACTGACAAATTAGGGAGCTCCATCCTCGCCACAGTCTTCAGACAACTGGTAATACACTCCTGTCTCATGTTCAGATTTTTCTGTCTGCACAATCAAAGAGACTGAGTTGAATAACTGTAATGTTTGTTTTTGTCCTGACAGATGATTCTACTCCTGGAGCTGTGCTCTCTGGATATTCCCCACAGTGCACTGCTGAAGAGCTTTTCCTCTCTTGTCGAGCTACTTAAAAGCCTGTCCAGTGATACTGGAGACATCTTTTCTAAGGTCAGTCACACTCAGATCTAAGACCTTAAAGTAGCAGAATGTATACTGCCTCTACTTCTGCAATTTAAAAGACAATTACTTTAAGTGAAAGTATAAATGCTGCTATATATGAATACTCCAATGCAAATGAAAGCCTTGCTTTAAAAATTTAAATCAAGTAAAAATATTAAGCATTAATTTGTTAGAGGTAAAAGCACGGAGAGAAATGGCCTCCATGAGTGTTATCCCATTATTTATGATATTATAGGCTTGCGGCTAAATTTAATTATTTATATTATGTGTAATCTAATCAATGAAAATACATAAGCAAAAAAAATAATCGTAATCTTTAATATAGGTACCTAAAATTTGCATTTAAGTTCAGCACTTGAGCAAATGTACTTAGTTACTCTTCACCATTCACTGTAATATAGATTGATTGTATGTCATGTTGCTGTAAGGTGGATCAGGAGAGCTGGCACCAGCCCCAGCAGCCGGTGGTGTTGAGAACGTGGAGCATGGAGTCTCCTCACAACTATGAGAATAGCCGCCATGAAACCACCATCTATGCCTGCCCCGGTGCTACTTCCTTTGAGGTGGAATTTGATGAACGCTGTGAGACAGAGAAGAGGTAACCAACATTCACTATCCCATATTGAGATGCTTTTTTATCCCTTGTGAGATTTTTCTAACCCACCCTTTGTGCTGTTCAAATTACAGATATGATTATCTAGAATTCACAGATTCTAGAGGTGGGAAGATTCGCTATGACATGAAGGTTGGAACTGAGAAATGGCCGAAGGTACGATATGAGAATTCAGTTGTCTCCACATTTAACACTGTTGTGCCCTAATTTCTTAAACATTTCTTCTGCTTCTCTTTGCTTCTACAGAAGGTGACGTTTGACGCTGGACCTCAGCTCCAGTTCCTCTTCCACTCTGATAGCAGTAATAATGAGTGGGGTTACAAGTTCACTGTTACAGCGCTTGGCCTCCCAGATATCACTATTTCTTGGATATCTGACCTGCAGCTGCTGGTGGCTCGCCTGATGGGTCGTCTTGCTTCCAGAACCCTCGCCTTGAAATCCCCTTATGGTGAGACTGTTTTCCTAAACCTTTTTCAAAAGAAAGACTGTGATCTAAAGTGCTTGTGTCTCTGTGTAACTGTGTTGGACCATGATTAAAATTATATTACACTTGTACATTTGAGGCGTACATCAAAAGGTCTTCCAAAATGTTGTTTTAATACCCTTAACTCTTGTGTATTTGTGCAAGAGGGGCTTACTACCACCTATGATGTGCTAAGTATTAAAACTAAATATCTGAATACATATCTGAATGAGAGAATATCATTTCGGACTGTTTCTTTTATCTTTTATACTCCAGGATTTTTTCTTCCCTTTGATGATACATTGAAATGCTAATATTTGTGGTGTTTGTGGCTTGCTGTCTGTTTCAGAGGTACGCACTGTTAAGGAGCTTCCACCTGCCAAAATGTCCCATGTTCAGTCTTCTCCTCTATGGAAACCCATTCTGCGACACGGGTTGTGTGAAACAAGGGAGACACTTCGAACCAAAACACCCACAGACCAGGTATGGATGAAGTCTCAGTTATATGTTATTCCATTGTTCACTGACCTCAGCAGCAAGACGGTATTCAGATACTATGTTGTTTGTCCATATAATAGACCAATACATGGACTCTTGAAGACCTGATGAGCTTCCTGGAGGACTTTGCACGCTGGAACCCTTCCCAGGAGCCAACAGACAGTGAAACAGAGCTGATGAAGACCCTCATGCAGTCCTGCAAAAAACAGGCAATGAGGAACGAGATTGCCACTGGGGCCAAGACAGACCAGGCTGTAAATGCCATCTGGGCAGCCATGGTGTACCACACACCAGCCCTCAGCCGTGCCCTGAAGACCTACGGTACTGCTCAGCTATAGTCAGTGGTCAGAGAGCAAAAGCTCTTTGATATTAAGTTACTTACCATGATATTTCTGCATTCTTGATCCACTTGGTTGGCTAACTCGGTTGTTTCTCTGATCTGTTTTGTTTTTATAAATTAGTTAATCAGGACTGCAAGTCTTGTCTGAGTGAAGAATTTGTTCAAGTGTATTCACTGGCCGACAGCATCAGAACATGGATGGTGAGTGTGAACTCATTAGGTTTATATATGAGCACTTGTTTCAAACATTATGCTGATGGTTTTTTTCTTATTTTTTCTTTTCCTGTCAGCTGGAGATGAAGCAGAGATACCTGGTCAGCAAAATGAATGTGCCTGGTGAGAAGGAAGGAGGTCATGATGAGGTTACCATGGACACATTAGGTGAGGACTTTACCGAGTAAGAAGCAAACCTTATCCTAACTTTTCATCACCTCTGTTTCTCAATTTTGCTAAATTGTTTTATTTTCTGTCTCTCTAGCTGAAATGTGCATTGAGAAGAGCCTCTTGCTCTTCAGATTTATTCCTTGTGGAGTCCAGAACAGCGAATCTTCCAAAGCTGCAGAGGGCAGCAGTGCTCCACTTGTACACGCAAGTTCAATCTCAGAAAGAGACTTCCAGGAAAGCCCCTCTTTGGGCTCTCAGACTGTTGGGACTGAGGAGGGGGGTGATGCCAGGGCAGGACAGAGCCAGCTCTCTGGTGCTCAAGCCCCAAACTCATCATCTTGTGTGCACAGCAGAGCAGGTCACAGAGGTTCCACAGAGAGCCTCTCCTCCCAGCCAGGAGAACCTGCCTCACCCTCCACCTTCCCCCGCAAAGCCCCGTTCAGTCGTGCACGCCTACGCCTCTTGTCCTGTCGCTCTATAGAAGAGCCCCACATGAGCACCTCTGTCAAGGACCGCTACACAACACTCAAACACATTCTGAACTTCATAAGGGACCAGGCTCTCACAACAGCAAGGTGACTGGCCCCACTCTTCTTTTTTTGTAATTTACATTGATCTGATTGTGTTAAACAGGGTTATATCATCCATTATTTCATCCTGCTGTAGCATTCTGCAGACCCTGTCCCTGAGCAAAGCCCAGGCTCTTAGTGTGTGCAACGTCCTGGAGATGGTTCAGCAGTGTTTACGTTCCCTGGGAAAGCCACACCTCTTCCAAGCCCCCTGCATCCTGTTCCTACAGGAGCTACTGGCATGCCAGAAAGACTTTACCAGGTATGTTTTCAGTTCAAGTGGAACAACAGCAAAATTAATATGCTAGGTGTTAAAACTTACCAATAAAGATTCAATAGCTTAAGATATTGGTACATTTTCAAAAGGAAATAAATGCTGTAAACTATATACTGGCATACATCTGTAGAACAAAATTTGACTAAATATTTTCTTTTGCTTGGTCGTTTTCAGTTATTTCTCTCAGTTGTCAGACAGTGGGCAGAAACTTGGAGAGGAGGTGAGGTGTTCCTACCATCAGTTGGTGCTCATGCTGGTGGAGGCAGTGCAAGGCTTTAGCAGCCTAAACGAAAAGTAAGCTTCTTATCCCTCTAATGCTCCATGTTTACACCTGACTGCATTAACTGACATTAAAGAGTGCTTGCAGCAGTGACTCATGTTATTCTAAGTGTTATCGGATCCTCATCTCTGCTCTACAGAGCCCTGCTACCAGCCCTGTCATGTGTGCAGACCTGCTTGTTGCACCTTCTAGACATGAGCTGGGAGGTGCACGACCTTCCCCTCTTCCTGAAAATCAAGCTTCCTGACCTCCTGCTCAGCATGGCTCAGGAGAACATCAGTGTTCACGACATTGCAATCAGGTAACACCAGACCATTTTCAGAAAAAAGGAACTGCACTGTAAAATGAAATGTTTTTCCTTTTCTTAACCTCAGGCTGGCAAAAGATAATGTTTTCATTTTTACATTAATACAAATCAAAGGACTTTACTGCTGTGTGCTTTATGAGACAATTGCATGTCTCTTTCAATATGCAAAACAGTGTTCCAAACATATAAATTGGGAAAATTATTATTTCTGTTGTTTCAATTCATCTTCAGCCAGTGGACCGAGGAGGATGAAATTGCAGACTACAAGAAAAACCAGGAGTGGATGGATGAGTGTATGGACGGGATGTTTGAGAAGTGGTATGACAAAATCGATGACGAGGAATCTATGGAAGACAGGAGAAAGGTACATAACAGTGCAGAAAAGATGGAAAAGTGCAGTCATTAGTAAACAAAAAAAAATGTCTGGTATCTGAGCTGTCTGTGGAAAAAAAACGGCACTTAATGCTGAACCTGTCAGTTCAACGAGTAACTGGCTCTTTTCTTTATCGTGCATCCCCAGAACAAAGCAAATATAGTCTCGCAGATTAAAAAACACTCTGCAACCCTACAGCCTGCTATTCAGTAAAAATATCAGTGTAGCATCAATGAATATGTCTGACATCTGTCAGCAAGTTTAAAACAGAGTCCACAGCCACGTTAGCTCCTCTGTGTGACTGAACTGCACAGCATACTCATATATATACATACTTGAGCTACATACATATAAAAGCATGCTTATATGCTCATATGTTACATGCTGATGTTGGTCATGTATAGTGTTTACCAGCTTTGCGTGTTAGTGTCACATCACACAAATGTGTCATTGAAAAATTTTTCAAGTGTTAACGGATCACATCACATATCAAGTTAGTTCTGTTTGTGTATGATGAAATTAAACATTTGTAAATATTTATAATAAGTAGAGGATTGACCTTTGATTTATGTTTGCTAAGCACAGATGGGAAAGTTGATATAATAACACCACTGTTCACTGTAGGAATTTACCTGGTTTATTTCACAGATGCACATGTTCATTGCACGTTACTGTGACCTGCTCAATGTTGTGATCTCCTGTGACGGCTGTGAGAGGATGGCACCTTGGCACCGCTACAGATGTCTGCAGTGCATGGACATGGATCTCTGCAAGACCTGCTTCCTTAGTGAGCTCACACTCATCTACACTTTTAAAACAGTCACACAGGAGTGTCTGTTGGTCCAGAGACACAAAAATTGCATTAACTGTAAGTTGGATAAGAGCATCAGGGTAAACCTTAATGGGAATGTGTGTATTGTTAACCAGGTGGTGCCAAGCCTGAGGGTCATGAGGATGACCATGAGATGGTGAACATGGAGTACGCTTGTGACCACTGCCAGGGGCTCATTGTTGGCAGCAGAATTAACTGCAACGTGTGTGAAGACTTTGACCTCTGCTTCGGCTGTTACCACGCAAAGAAGTATCCTGACAGGTAACATATGATAAGTTTATTTACATTCTGTTAAATCATGCTTACTTTTTAGTGCTTGAGCTCTATTTCCCATCATTCCCATCTCTAGCCACCTGCCCACCCATCGGATCACAGTGTACCCCATGGTGACCATACGAATCAGCGACCGTCATCGCTTGATCCAGCCATACATTCACAACTACTCGTGGCTGCTGTTCGCTGCTCTGGCCCTCTACACGTCAGAGCTGAGCAGCGAGAAGCAGATGGAGGGAGAGGCTTTGGGCAGCAACACCTTGAGCCAGGCCGCAGCCCTGCAGACATGCTGCTCCCAGCTCATCACTGACTGCCTGCTCAAGGGACAGACTGGCAAAGGTAAGTCTGTCCCAGATTTTTGTTTTTAAACAAAAATTTTATTGTTTGGCAAAATTTATTTGCTTCCTTGCTGAGACTGTGATAAAGAATATCAATACAACCTGTGTGTCTGTGTGCTAAGTATAAAGTCAGCAGCCAGTTCGTTTAGCTGAGTATACAGAGTAGAAGCAGGGGGGATTCAGCTAAACTAATATTTTACTCAGTTAAAAAGGAAAAAGCAAGCAAATCATATGATTACAAGACCTAAGTTAATGCGCTTGCCATTTTTGGTGTCTGCACAGATTGACAAATCAATATACAAGAACATGTTAATTAGTCAGCTTCTGGAGTGGCTGGGTGAGTCATTTTCCCTCTACCTTTGCCTGCAGGCTCTGGTTTCATACTTGGCATACAGACACAGAAATGGCATTAATTATCTTATTTAGCTTTGTCAAGAAATTAAAAAAAAATTAATTCCAAAATATAGATTGATTCTTTAAAAATGAAAGGCTGGCATGTGGAAGCTATATAATTTTCCTGTGTCCATTAATTTTTCATACTTTGTCTGATAAACTTGCAAATAGCATTGCATGTAATCACCACATTTAAGTATTTTAAAAATGTCTGAGTTATTAATAGGGTTGCTTCATTGTTTATCCTGTGCCACATGGTATCTAAGATTCTGCTGATCTGCATGTCATGGTTTATTCTTTAATTGCAAATCTTTCGATGCCATCATCCTGTAGGTCTGCGCTCCTCAGCCTTGCTCGCTCTGCTGTCGTCCAACGACTCTGCATCTGATAGTGAACTGTGTCCAGTGTCTCCAGAGTCTTCACAGGACTTCAGTACAGCCACTGACACCTCCTCTCTCCCTGGCAGCACAGCAGCAGTCTGTTCCCCGTCCTCTCCCAAGGACAAGGTGAGTAACCGAAGTCATGTTACAAGATAATGTGAAGATTAAATGATCTCTGATGGAAGATGGGATTTTTACAGCGGCTGGAAGTACAGCAAACCATGTAGATGCACATATGTATGTACATACCTATCTACAAATATTTATTCAAGCGATGAGTGTTGAATGTGTAAGTGTGAATCAACAGGTTGTATCATTAGATTTACTGAAGGCATGTTTGGAAACATTGTTGTTAACATTAAAAAAGGGAGAGATAAATTTATATACTTGTCATGTTTATATTTTTATGATTCTTTTAAAAGACAGTATTTAATATAATTAGTAAAAGACAAAGAACTCACACTTTTTGACTGTGAACCTGCTCATTGTTGTTATTCTCTCACCACTAGAGCAAACCACCAGGTAAGGAGAAAAAGGCAAAGGAGGTTAGCTCCCCTCCCTTCACTACTTCAGAGGTGTCATTCCTTACAAGCACTGGTGAGGGGGAGAAAAGGAAGCTAGTTACCCAAGATACCCTGGACTCCCCCACCCTTAGCCAGACGCCTTCTGTGTCCAGTGAAGACCCCCTTTCTCCTGTGGTGCGACGTAAGTACTGGCATAACCCCCACCAGTTTGATTTTATCTCTTGTTTTTGTTTTCTTGTCATTAGCTATCAACATGTATTTTTTTTTCTCTTTTTCCATTTTCAGCTTCAGAGTCTGGACCAGGAACAGTTAACTCCCCAGAGTCTGATGTTGTCAAGGAGAAAGATGAGAGGCTGCCCCAGGTTCCCCTTCAGGAGCATGTGTTTTCAGAGTGCTCCAGAGAGAGGATCCTGGGACTACTAGCGGCCATGTTGCCACCAGCCAAACCAGTATGTGAAACCAAGGAGCATTGAGATTCTGTATTATGCTAAAGGAAAAATGCATAATGGATTATGCTTATTTACTTTCTTTCTTAGAAAGTAATATACTGAGATCCGTCAATTCTTTGTCAAGTTAAAATACCACAAAATGTTAAACCCAGCATGTACTCACAATGTTGTATCAGCTTTAATATGTTCAAAATGTATCTACTCAAAAAACACTTACATCATCTGTCTTGTATCCTCAGGGCAGCACTCTGTCTCTGCCCAGTCTGAGCTCCATCCTGCCGCAGCTTTTCAGAGCAGTCATTTCCAATGCTGGCTCTCTCAACGAGACCTTCCATCTCACTCTGGGGCTGCTGGGTCAGCTGCTGCTCCGCATCCCTCCAATAGAGGCCGACACTGCCGTCACAGAGGCCCTGGCTGACAAATATGAACTGCTTTCACAAGGAGAGGCGGCCAGTTCAGACACCCAAGGCTGGAAGACCACCCAGCTGCTTTTCAGCCTGGGGGCTGTCTGTTTAGACAGGTAAAAGAAGGACAAACTGATGATACCAGGGAGATTTTTTTTATTTTTGCACTTTACTTGCTGACATAGCTGCAGATATCAATACAGCAAGTCTCTACTTGTTGGTATCTACATGGATTTTAGCCAATTCAAAACAACCATGCAAACATTGGCCTACCCTGATGAAACAAGTCATATGCTTATGTTTTCATGTATACTCTGTTTGCCTTTTATTTTACAAAATGAGTCTAAATAATATAAATCTTGTCATTATCACCACTGTCAAGGAAACAATGAGTTTTAACTTGATACAATCACACATAAAGCTCGAAGTGTGATCTCTGGCTGCATGTAAAGTCATGACATTGTATATCTGTATAAATTATGTTTACAGTATTTATTAATACAAACATGTAAGTAAAATGGTTCCTTTCCCACCACAGTGTAATAACTGGTGGAGATACTGGTGTTATCTTCTAATCAGATTATGCAGATTGTTTTGTAATATGTGTAACTGTTGTTTTAAGATGTGAATAGTCTCTTCTTTCCTGTGCTTTGCAGTCGCATCGGTCTGGATTGGGCTTGCACAGTGGCAGATATCTTACACAGCCTGAATGCTTGTCCTGAGTGGAGCACAGTCATCGCTGCATTCACTGACCACTGTATTCATCAGCTTCCGCAAACCCTCAAACGCACCAACCTCTTCACCTTGCTGGTCCTGGTGGGATTCCCGGAGGTGGGTGGAATGCATAACAATGTATACAGCTTCACATTGTGCCCCCTGACTCTCTAAGCTCAGTCGTGACTCCTCTGTGTGTCTGTCAGGTGCTCTGTGTAGGCACCCAGACGGTGTTTATCGACAACGCCAATGAACAGCACAACATGATCTTACTCAAACACTTCACAGAAAAGAACCATGCCGCAGTGGTGGATGTTAAGACACGCAAGAGGAAAACAGGTTTGTTCAGCTGCAACACGACCAACAGCTTTGCCTGTGTTTTAAAATAAATATGGAATTAACCCTCTGTGTGCTTTCACCTCTTTTCAGTGAAAGACTACCAACTCATCCAGTCTCAGGATTCAACCACTTCCGGATTCCCAGGGGAGTCCGAGGGCCAGGGCTGCCCAAAGACCCTGCTCAGCCGCTACCTGAGCAATTTTACATCTATTATCAGCCACCTTCTGCAGACCAGCCAGGATAATGGCTCTCCTGATGCTGTGGAGGCTTCCTGGGTTCTTTCGTTGGCCCTTAAAGGCCTCTACAATACACTAAAGGTACCTGCCATGGTCTGTTAATCTGCAGTGGTAGAGTGCTTATTTTTAATCATCACACCCAATTTAAGACATGGTTACAATATCTGGAACAAGGCTGGGAACAATTGTCTCAGACAATATGAAATTATTCCAGAGGTGGTTTCATTCTGTTTTGTCCTCTTGTGTAGAAACATGGAGTAGAACAAGCTCAGCAGGACATCCAGCAGTCAGGACTGACCCAGCTGCTGGTGAGGAAATGCAGCAAAGGGACAGGCTTCAGCAAGCTGTGGCTTCTGAGGGATCTAGAGATTCTGTCCATCATGCTCTACTCATCCAAGAGGGAGATCCATTCCATGGCCCAGGACCCAGAGCGAGACCAGAAAGAGCAGGACAAGGAGCACGACTCTGACCACTCCAGCTGTTGCACTGATGACGCCGATGTAAACAAGGCAGACCCCTTAGAGGGTCTTGATGAGGAGACAAAGATTTGCTTCCAGGTGATGAGAGATACTTTTCATAATGCAGGCAGCAAAACAAAGTAGGTTATAATAATCTAAAAACCACTTCTTTTTTTTAATGCAGATTACCCATGATGCCTTAAACGCCCCTCTGCCCATCTTGCGAGCCTTGTATGAGTTGCAGATGAAGAGAACAGATTCCTTCTTCCTGGAGGTGCAGAAGAGGTTAGCATCAACTTTGATATCATTTATTTTTTATTATAATTTCTTTAAATTTTCACCATGAAAGAAGTCATTTTTACAATATTAACGCTACGCCCTCTGTTGTGTTCTTTTCAGATTTGATGGAGAAGAGATAAAAACAGATGAGACAATCCGTACACTGGCTCAGAAGTGGCAACCAACCAGACGTCCTCGCTCTGAGGAGAGGAACACCAAGGCCGTGGACACTGATATGATTGTGGTGTCTTGTGTGGTAAGTTTGAGCAGTATTAAGAAATGTATGTGTGATACATCACCAGTTTTATCGCTGACTATGACTAGAAGATACAAGTTGGCTTTGAGAAAAAGTTTGAGGGTGATGTTTCTCATATGTCAATATTCTGATATGTCCCCATCATTGATCTCCTCCCACAGTCCAAACCCAGTCACTGTGAAAAGGCCACAGAGGAGATCAACGTAGTGGCCCAGAAGCTCATCACAAATTCTGAGAGCGACTTACAGCTCAGCTACGCCAAACAGAGGCGCACCAAAAGTTCAGCTCTCTTGCACAAGGAACTGGATGTGCGCAGCAATCGGGCAGTTCGTCAATACCTAGTGAAGGTCAACCAGGCCATCGCCACCCTGTACGCACGGCATGTGCTGGCCTCGCTGCTGGCCGACTGGCCTGCAGAGGCGGCGTTGAGCGAAGAGGCGCTGGAACTGAACGGTGCCTCACACATGGCCTACATCCTGGACATGTTAATGCAACTGGAGGAGAAGCCACTCTGGGAGAAGGTAGGCAGAAGAGAGGAGAGCGTGGTGTTTTTGTACTCTGTGTAATTATGCTTTCCACATTTTGATAAATATGGATGTTTTAAGGGTTAATGTGATTGTGTTATTCCGTAAATGATCAGATTCTCCAGAGAGTACTGAAAGGTTGCAGCCAGAGTATGCTGTGCAGTCTGTCCCTCACCGCATGCCAGTTTATGGAGGAGCCCGGTATGGCCGTGCAGGTCAGAGAGTCCAAACACCCATATGACAACAACACCAACTTCGAGGTCAGTAAACTGTCTTTTTTTTTCTTTTAATCATCACTTACTTAATTAACAAAAAAAACTGTTGTGAAGAAGTTTATTATTTCCTCACCGTACGTTCCATCTTCTCAGTTTTGACTTTTGAGTTTGAAATTTATGTTATTTAACTAAAGATATTTCAATAGTAAATTATTAGTGAGGTCTTAACTTGAGGGCCTTTTATATGTATCTTTGTTTTCATCCTTTTACTGTAATATACATGAATACGTATAATTTTTTTTCAGTTTGAGACTCAATTAAAGCCTATTTTGTCTGTCTTTTTCCCCCTTAAGGACAAAGTGCACATTCCAGGGGCCATCTACCTGTCAGTAAAGTTTGACACCCGCTGCTACACAGAGGAAGGCTGTGATGAGCTCATCATGTCCAGCAGCAGTGATTTCCTCCAGGACGTCCACAACTTCAGCGGCTCTCCTCAGAAATGGTCCGATTTTGAGATTCCAGGTGAGGAATATTTTTTAAAGCCTTTTAGTCCTTTCATGATCTCTATGTGTATTTGTTCAAATTTGACATGGATGTACCATATTGTGTTGTGGCTGTATTATGTTTCAGTCATGTTTTCCAACATGTGTCTTGTGTGTGTGCTTGCCTCTCAGGTGACACACTGTACTACAGATTTATGTCAGACATGAGCAACACAGAGTGGGGTTACAAGTTTACAGTCACAGGAGGCCACAGAGGACGATTCCAGACAGGTAATTTATGTTAGAACAGAGGAACACACATTTTGCATTTATAAAATAGCTTCTTTTGGTAAAATACAGACTAACCTTGGGATTAATCCTTGAGTTGATCGGGTTGTCACCCTCTCTGCATTTGTCTCTCATCAGGTTTTGAGATACTGAAACAAATGTTAGCTGATGACCAAGTGCTCAGTCACCTGCCATTGGCTGACATCTGGGAGTGGCAGGTGGGCGTGGCTTGTCGCCAGACTGGGAACCAACGACTCAAAGCCATTCACTTGTTGCTCCGCCTTCTACAGTGCAAATCCCAGACGTAAGAGTTCGGCCTTGATCACATATTCTATGTCTTTTCCTCTGCTTCTCTCTTTAGCTTTGCTTTGCACACTTTTTCACTATTCAGAGTATTTCTTACAAATTTTAGTTTTGTATTGTTGTGTATAGACACCTCGTGTGAAATGCTCAAACATTCTTTTTGGCATATGGCCCACCTGTACCAAATTAATGCTAATTTGGGTAAGCGGCCCCAGTGCACAATTAGACCATAGCAGAGTCATCCCCCCTGAGGTGCAGCATTGCCACTCTACACATGGTTTGCATAAATCCCTCTTGTCACCACTAAGGAAATGAGGTAAAGGATGTGTTTGAGAATTTGCATATGTGCAGACTAACTCAGCCCATGTGTTCTCACAATGACATCATCACACAATTTTTTGAAGGTAGTGCTGATGCAGACAGCAGCAAAACATGTTGCTAAAGCTGAAATCAAGGCATTGAGGTTTCCTTTAACCAATTTTTTAGTCTCTTTCCTGAATTGATTCAAGCTGCAGATTGTGTTTTCAGTTCTCTCAACACTGTTATCTTTAGCTTCCGCCCACCATTTGCTGTTGATGTCAGAATTCAGAACTAACTGATTGGATGTTTCTTACCAGAATCGCTCTTGAAAATTGCATTTAACACCCTCTTAAAGTTTTTAGGTACACAAGCCTGCACCTTCAAGGTTTTATCAAAAAAACATATTTTTTCTAAACCAGGTCAGTTTCATGTTAATTCAAGCTTAAGAAGTGCTTAAACTGTAAGCCATGTAGCATTGTCTAGGGGAAAATGAATCTGACTTTTTGAGCAGTATGCAATACACCATAACTAATCACACAAATGGAAACAGAAGTAATTTGTTGGTAATAGACACATCACAGATTCATCAGCATTCATTACATCACACAAACATTCTTTTCATTTTTCTTTCTCTCTGTCAGGTCTATCTAGTCACAATGAATGGTCTTCCCACACATCGGTTTGAACAATCAGTTTTTGCTCCATGTTTGGCTATTTGCTGTTACAAAATGAGCTATTGTGTCATGATAAAGGCACGGACTTACTGAAGTGGCTCTTGTCTTTTTTTCAGCCACAGTTTTGCTTTTCTCACAATGCAGCCAGCCATTGTCCTGCTCTGCCTGTGTGTGTGTTTGTTCTTCTAACCATCGATTTGTTTGCGCTTTAGAGCCTGTGAGCTGACTCTGCTGCGACCTCTGTGGCAGCTCTTTATGTCAATGGAAAACAGCCTGAGCCAGGATCCCACCAGTGTCACAGTGCTGCTGCCTCTTCACAGAGCCCTCACTGAACTCTTCTTCATCGCAGAGGCCCGTGCCATTGTGAGTGAAACACACACAAACACACATACAGTCATAAATGCAAGATCCAAAAAAAAGATTACATCTAATATTCTATAGGTGTTTCTGTTAAGCTGCAGGTGTGGTGTTTTATGTATTTGTTCAGTCGTGTTGGTTGTCTTGCTGGGATGACAGAATTATGGACTTAGTAGATTATGTGTCGAATAGCTTCAGCAAGGCTGACTGTGTAGGAACCTTTTTTAAGTCTTCCTTTTTCTTTTTGCTTGATAGCATATTTAGTTCAAGGTCATTTGAACGAGAAGATGAGTAAAATTAACTTAATTAATATTTTATTTCTTACCCCGATCTTTCCACCCTCTCTCTCTATATATCTGTCTGTCTGTGTGATGAGCATGTTTTTCCTCCACCCACCTGTTCTCTGCTGGGCTTGAGGCCAAAGCCCGGCCCTGCCATCTGCCAGACAGCACCGTGCCACACTGGCTCCCTGTAGACTGCTTGAGAGAGGAAGAGATGCTATCCATTTTGTGATGCATGTGGGCTCTCTCGCTCTTTCTCTCTCTCCCAACTCTCTTAAATTATTGATTAAGAGAAATCTCGAGGTTATGAGCACGCCATCAGCCAGGAGTTTCCCATCTGTAGATGCAATTGAACCAGACAGCCCCAGATAAGAGCTACCTCTCCTGTTCCCTTCAGGTCCGGTTGGTGAGCCCTTAGGCTGCTGATCTGACAATAAAATTACACCAGTTGACTTGTCATTCAGGACAGATTTGATGCTCCCATCTACACCAACAGAATGTATTTTTTCCAGGGGAGGGAGAATGAGATGCTCAAGTCAAGCATAGGATCAACAAACACCAGGGGGCAGTAGCAGTACTCATCAGTCTTGCCTGGGATTCCCTTCAAAGACACCCTAGAGCTGTGTTAGCAATGATAAACACATAGGTGTGTGACATGCACCTCCATCCAGCAGAGCATCATCACACAGTGTGACCCCTCTTTTATCAACACAGCACAAGTGTGTGTGCTGCAGTGGATTGTCACCTCTAAGTCTTTTTTCGCCGTTTGAGGTAATATGAGGTGAAGGGCTTCTTAGAGGAAAATGTGCGATCTTTTGATAGAATCGCTTGTGGTAGGGAGTGTTTCACATGAGTGCACACACAGCAGTTATTTGACATGCAGACATCTTCACTTCCCCAGTCTAAGTTTTGTCAGCAATCACCAGAGAGGACAGCATCATATTTTATTTGTTTAAAACAAACACACACACCTCACCTCTTACCCTCCTCTTGTGTCAGCCGTCACAGTGACTGCTGGTTGGTGTTGGATTTAGACGTATCAGAAGAGATTCTAAAAAGTGGCTGTCAGTCGGACGTGAATAAAGCCAGTGAATATGATGGTAAACTGGGTTACACAGATGAGAACTCAGCTGTGCATCATCCATATTGGATTCAAGTGAAACTGGATATGCTGCTGTGGCGCTGCTCCAAGACATTTCTTAGGCTTATATAAAAAAAGGGAAAGGTCACCTCTTAACGTGAAATGGATATAAATATTGGAAAAGCTTAATTGGCTGTAAGGATCAGTGCTGTACCTCAAACACACTGCACCATCTGTCACCACGCTCCTAAAAAGTAAGGATTATTGTGGACCAAGGTGTAGGCCCTCAAGTCATGTTGACATATGAGCTTAACAGCCATGATGATATAGAGCCGACTTCGACAGCTAAATGTTGACTCTGCTGTAAAATCATGGGAAGCATATGACGACCGGCCGCATCATAGACTCATTTTAGCCATATTAGGTCTGAACTTAGAACTAGATTATTTTTAAAGGTTTAACCACCAGCGCCGTTCACATTCCACAATCAGTTCTCGTTCTTTGTACGCACTCTTGAGTTCACAGCCAGGTCCACTGAGATTCAATGAACTCTCCACCCCAGGAAGTGAAAGTTATATTTAGGAATCAAACAGTTTGTCATGCACTACTGACTGTACAAATCGTCCTAGGATGTTCTCTCAGCATAAACATTCAGGATGCTACGAGATGAATGGCGGGCTCGGGCTCTGGACTGTGTCTCCAGCACTGTAAAAACTCTACTCGGCCAGTCTCAGCTCATTTAGCTGCTATTAAGTCTTATCTATGTTTCCTAACTCCTTGTGCTTACGTAACTAGCGGTATGTCTCCCCCATACAGCTTTAGTGGAAGCCCTCTCTAGTTTGTTTATAATTTTGAATCACTATTCCAACATTCCATCGTTCAGTTTGATGCTGACATGGAGATGAAGAGTTGTCAGGAAACCAGACGTCATTTATAACTGAATTCATGCCTTATGTAACCTTTTAGGGCAGTCTGTTTCTGGAAGTTCCTCTTCTTCATGACAGTTATCTGGCCCATGAGGTTATCTGTGTTTCTTCGTAAGCTGCTTCTGGAAATGTGGCAGAAGACACCGTTCTTACCAGCCTTTGATGTGTTTTCCAGGCACAGGGCATCCTCCAGGAGTACTTGTTAGCCATGACCACTGACGAGCAGCTCCTCAGCCACACTGCAACGGTAAGACTTCCCTTTTTTTGTTTTTTTGTTCTTGCATAAAAACCATTGATAACTTTGCACATCTCTGCCTGTCCATATTCAAAGTCTTGCCTTCAGTCTTACTCTTTTAGGTCATCTTTGATGTTTCACTTGTGAATTACATCTCTGCCTTTCTAAATTCAAAGTCTTGCCTTCTGCCAGGCTCTCTCAGGTCATCTTTGATGTTTTTTCAGTAGTGAATTGCTGCCTGACTTGGCTGATAAAAGTCCGAAGAAGTTGTCCGTGCACCCTCATGTGTGGTTGTATTATGAAACTCTCCTAAACGAGCGGCCCTGCTGATTGAACAGTCTTCAACTGCTGTTAGTCAGCAGCTCACCAGTCTCTTTTTTTTTTTAGTGAATCATCAAGCTGTTGACACCTAGCAGGTCCCTCAACACCCCCCCTCCCCTTGTTTTGAATATGCGTAGGTCTCACTCAGAACTAATGTATTTGGTAATTACAGTTCATTAGCATTCGTGGCAGACCAAACCTCTTTTCTGTGGACCCCGCAATACAGCAGAGAAACCTGAGGGCAGTTAGAGCAGCAGAGGATGCGAGGTGGTGAAAAAACATTGTGGGTGGTTTTGTTGAGCAGTTACTTAATACCTGCTAGCTTGAAAAACACAACCATAGGTAACTCAGCAGCAGTCATAACTATTATGATAACACTGATACAAAGTCTAAGATAAATGTGTCAGAGGGTTACTTATGAGGGGCTGGAAAAATGTTGCTATCCAAAACAAAACTGTTTCTCTCACTGATGACTACATTTTCTCCAAGTTCTCTCAAAGGCTTTATCTCTTAAAAAAGCCTTTTATTTTCTCATGAGTTTATTATACAACCATACAAGCTGGACAGTGTTCAGAGAATCATTTTCACTCCGCTTCACACTGGCTTTTATTCATGCTCTTGTTAACTTAACTTAACACTGATAACAGTGTAAGATACCTGTGTTTCCAGTTTGGCATTTACAAAGGAATTGCCCATGAAACCATTTAAGCAAGTGAACAGCCAAGTCAGCAAGTACTGCTGTGTGTCACAGTGTTATCTGAAGCTGCACTGGACTTTACAGCTCCAAGGAAATCACTGATAGCTACATTTTAAGATGCAGAAATTTCAGAGTGACAATAGTTGGTCTTTTTAGCATCAAATTTTAATTGAAAAAAGCAAATCATTTTAAGAATAGCTGACACTGAAAGACAGCTGCTCCAACATGGTTACAGCCATATCATGTAATATTTGTTACATTATAGCCAAAATACACAATAAGTCGTAATAGAACGTTTGATGCTGTGGTAATGTAACTTGGGATCATGGGATTTGTTTTGTTTCATTGTTAAACAGCCATCACTGAGCGCCTCACAGGGATGACATGTTTTTGTAAGCCAACTCAGAAATAAGCACCGCTCTGGTTGCCATCACAAAAGTCAGTAAGATTTTTCTGTTGCTTTTTGGATTATTGCAGGAAATATATATTTTTTGTTTTTCAACAAGATGATCCTCAAAGTTAAGCTTATATGAATATGAATAAGTAAAATACGAAGAAATCAAAAGCCAGCATTAGACTATAAACACATTACACTACAGTTACCTGACTTCATTACATCCAACTGCACTTTTTCCGCCCTTTATGACACTTTAAGTCAACAAGGTGAGAGTCAAATTCATTCGTCAGAGTGTGATGCAAACACGGGGTAGTGAAGGTGGACTAGCATGTTGTGCTTGATGATGTTTAAAATTTCTGATGACCTCTGTCGTCTCATTTAACCCCTTTTTTGCAACCACCTCTTTCAGGACGTGTAAGAGCTTCACGAGTATTATATTCACTGATGTATTTTACACTGTAAAACAAATCACCAATTCTTTTAAATAGTGTCATAGATTACTTTGTTTTTTAATATTATAAACATTTGGGTTAAAGTAAGTACACAACTGGACAAAATACTGAACAAAGATAAAATAAAATTTTAAGACACTTCATTCTTAGATGTTACATATAAGAAGTTAAAATATTTGTGAAATTACCAACAAATCAAATGACTGTGTATTGTGAAAGGGGAAGCTTGCAGTGCAAACAACACAGAACTTTCAAACAGCATTTCTACAATTCTGCTCCACTGAACTTTTTAGTAACTTTCAGCTCATTCTTGTGGTGTTTTAACCCACAACTTTGTGGTTGAATCTCACTGCTCACATTAACCTCATTTCCAGCCAGAGCAGCTGATGAAACCACAATGGTAAAAACATAAAAACACACTATGGTGCCGCTACCAGCACCAAATAATACAACCATTTATATGTAACCTATTATTATTATTATTATTATTATTATTGACAACAACAATAATTATATTGAGATTAATTGAAATATAATGTGTCTACTTCAATTTGCGAAAAATCTGTGTGAGTACAGAGCCAATTTTTTAACCAAGACTGACTACAAATATGTATTAAACTGTAATGCTGTAATGGCTAAGTCACAGAAACGCTGTATGCTGAAGTGGCTTTACAAAACTATTCACTGATTTTGACGTGAATCTTGTGTAAGAATGACAATGCAGCAGCCTCAAACAAAATGTCAGTCTGTGCCTGAATGTCTAGTAACAAGTAGCTCTCAACAAAAATAAGAAATCCCCCTCCACCAGATCAGTAGTACGCGTATGACATGCTCTGGACCTTACTGATATCACCAGCCTGCAGGTAGCAGGGAACAAATATCAGCAGAGAGAACAAAAACACTGAAGGCAGTTCAATCAGCTAGGCACTTAGATTTTTTGGAAAGGTGATTTAAGGTGCACACAAGTCATCATCAGTTTGGCCACCCTGAATGTGCACAGCACAGGTGAAAAATAAGGTTTTTCCCATCTCATTCACTCAGTTCACCCTGCTTGACTTTCTCTCCCCGCATCCATTCTTCTATATTTCATTCACATACTTTTTTATTGTGTAGGCTCTGAGGAACATCGCTGCCATCAGCCTGGCCATAAATTACCCCAATAAATCTACCAAGCTGCTCAACATGTCCCCTTGAGAGATCCACAGAGAGAAAGGAGGAGAACAACCTGAAGGGGACACATCCTGACTCAGCTGGTTCAATTTAAACAAGGAGCCGAGAGATGAGGGAGAAAAACCTCCCCGATCATCCAGTGCTCTCCCTCTGACAGGACCCCCTCCACCCCACTCTGGTAACTCTCTGCAGCAGTCTGGACCCGAGCTGTACTCAAAGAGCACTTTCCACACTTACTCACAATCCTCTTTGCCTTAGGTGAATCCAGTTTGCATGTGCATTCACTTGAACAGAACAATTGCGGGGGCTATTTGTTTTTCCAGTTTTTTTTTTGTGTGTGTGTGTGTGTTTTGTTGTTTTATAGTTTTGTTTTGTTTTTTAATTAAGTTTTTACTTGAAGATGCTGTGCTAAAGGACATAAAGTGTGCCAAAATTCACAACCTTAAAGGGGAAGTATATTCCTTTTTTTGTCCTGCCTTTCTTCCTCCTAAACAGCAGCCACTCTGGGTTACATAGTTGATCATGATGAAAACAGGTCACCTTGGCGAGTTGCATATCTCAGTGGACATATAGAGCATGCTAAAAATACGGTCCAGGACAGTGGTGTGTCATTAGTCACCGTGGGGAGAGAGTACTGACCTACTAGCTCATCCCACCCCTTCCTTCCTTTCTTCCTTCCCTCTGTCTTTTATTTTCTCCACACTTCCTTTCTGTATCTGATCTGCAGCTTGTCATGGTGACAAGTGTCATGGTGGACGTGGTGACTTAGACCCACGCTGAGTGGGATTATAATGACACTCACAACAGCCATAGTCTTTGTATAGGATGAGAATTAACATTACAGCTGAGGGAAAACTGTGATACTACACTATTGCAATGCATTCCTCCGTGTTACTCTATCAGTAAGTATTTTCAGTTGATGGAATGAAAGACCATTATGATGTCAAATGATGTTCATGAAAATGAATAGCAGCAAAAAAAAAGTCATTGAAAAACAATGAATCTCTTAAAGGCCTTCAGTTTTATCCACTGATTTATTTATTGACTATTATTTTATTTAATGTATGATTGCGTTCAACTCTCTGTGAGGGTCCTGATTTATTTTTCAGAGCGGGGAAAGAAAAGCTGAGTCAAAAATGTACCACAAGATCGTGTCTCCATGCCTTGTGTACCATAATGAATGTGAGAATCCCATTGTCAGTGACACACACACATTTCTAACAGAGCAAAGGCTGCTGTTTCCCACCAAGACACACATGAGTCGTGCGTCCCTCACATCAGTCATAAAAACTTCATTGACTTTCATTGTTAAGACACTTATAAATATAAAGATAGCTGTAAAGTAAGACACATTATCCCACTTATTCACAAGTAACTCAAGAAATTTTCTTCAATATTGAATTACCTAATATTTTGTTTTCACACAGATAACTGGTGTAATGCACCTTTAAAATTTAATGTGACTTTCAATCACATCACATAAACTCCACATTTTATTTAAGCTGAGATACAGATGTATCCTCATCCACAGAGAGCAGGCGTGTACTTTCATGTTAAAGTGTGCAGCGGGTTTTTGTGTGTTCACAAATGAAAGCATCACTGTGGAAGAGGCGGGGAGATGGGGGTTGGTTTTCAATCATTACTGTATTCATTTCAGATAAAGAAGATTCTTTTAGTTGTAGGAAGTCATGGTGGTTTATACCAAAGAAACCAATCATTGTGAGCCATGAAACATCTGGGAAAGAGCTCCTGGTAGAGTTCCTTCTTTGTTTATCACATATCAGATAGCTACCCTGTGAGAAGCTGGAGCAGAGGAAGACTTCAGACATTGTTCTGTTCCTTAATTTTATTTTTATTTTTTTACTTTTCTTTTTGAAGTGGTCCCTTAAAGGGCCGTAAAACTAGCTCGTTGGTTTTGTTTACACAAACATCAGCTGCAGCGAGGAGAGAGGAGGAGAAACATGGCCTCCGTTTGGCTTCTACGACACCTCACCTATCTACGACGTGCCTATGGTTAAAAATGAAGCAATCATAATTTAACTCATGTTAGCTGAATAGTTATTATTAATTATATTTTAAAAGAGAAATATATTGTTTAATTTGAAGGGTTTTTTGTAACTTTTTACTTTTAATGTTGGTTTTCTTTTTGCGAGGATGCTTGATATATGAGGCTGACTAATTTGAATGTACATATCTGTGAATATTAATTGCACAGGAGAGAGACTTTGATATCAACCCCATACAAATAAAAAAAAAACTTTATTGGGCACTAACAGATAGACACTTTGATTCTGATTTTGTATGCATGGCACATTGAAGGTAAAAAAAAAATACTGCTTGGGTTGAAATGTATTTCTAATAAAAATAGAAATGACTTAAATACAACTTCTGTCGTCATCTGTGTTACATGTAGGCTCGATGGAGAAATTCTGTGCAACAACTAATGTATTGATCACTTAGTCAGCATTGATTAGAGCCCACACACTCACCTCCAGCAGATACTGTACTCAGTGATCCAGCACTGTCAATAGTTCTCTTTCTCACTGCTTCTATTCCTTTAACCTCTGAGAAAACAACCACATCTCCTGCACTTTATTCTAGACATCCCTGCATATTCAGCCAAATAGTTCCGTTCTGCAATCTGAAGTCTGTTTCTCTGCTATTTGTCCAAGCAGAACATTGGTATTTCTTCTGTTTATGCAATCCCTTCTTGCACACTGGGTTTTACCTCAAAGCCCCTTGTCTGCCTCTCTGCCTGCTGCGCCTCTCCCCTGCCTGCAATCCACAGTCTCAGGGACAGAGCTGGTGATGGGAGTGATGGTCACTGGGGCGATAATGACACCAAATGGCGGAAATATTCAATAAGGCTCCAGATGATTCAGTGCTCCTCTGCGCCACCAAAGCCCCCACATCAGAGTGAGTCAGCTCTCCTGCCTGCCCTCCTCCAGCTCCTCTCCCCTCTTCTCTGCCTCCTGCTTCCTTTTTTCACCCAGAATCTCAGAGCTCTCATTTACCCAAGGTGGAAAGAAGTAGCCGTGAAGGCAGAGAGGAATAGTTGAAATGAATGAAGAAATAAAATGAATGTGCAGTTTGAGCAGTGAGGGGAAAAAACAGAATGAACCCTACTTGTTTGATCAGTATATTCATACAAATTTTAGGTGATGCATTTTCTTCAAACTATCCCAATCCTGCAGAGTTCCAAAGGGTTCAATATTAAATCAATGAACAAATATGAGAAGATTATGTAATGCAAGTACATGAGTAAAGATAACCTAAAGACCAGCTCATTATTAGATATCATTATTTTATTTTACTTATTTTCATTGAATAGCTTCATATTTATTTCATTTGAGATTTTTTTATTTCAAGTTGATCTTTTTCAAAAGTTCTTTTTTATATGATGATGTCACTTGTGATGGTGCTGTTGTCATCGCCCTCGTCTTTCAGTCATCACATGCACCTCGCCTACAAAGCTATCACACATCTAGCAATTTAGCTTGTGTTAGCAAGAGCAAAATCAATCCTGAGGTCATTTTTGCACATGCTTCCAACCAGTAATATTGTAAGTTAGGTTCATCACACAGCTGAAAAGAGGAGACACTTTTAAGAAAGCAGCTTAAGTCAGAGCTGCTTGTCCTTATTTCAGTTCAAAACAGATTCGTCATTGAAGATGCACAAATCTGTAATAAGCAAAAAGACAGACTGTCTTTTTACTTTTCTGTCTAGCTGCTCCTGTTTGGTGGAAGTAAACAGCTTCGTAGATTAAAGTTAATAGCATGATTAGATACAGAAGGGGCATCCTTAAAAGACTCAGTCATTCACAGGAAGGACTGGGATGAAGTTTACTGCTTTATCAAACATAAATAATAATAAAGGATTTTACTACTTGGGCTGAGGAATACTTAATTTAATTGTTGTTGGTGAACACAGTGTGTTTGCAAATGACTGCATTCTGTTCTTGAAAACAGAGTCACAACTTTTTGAGACAGGGTTTCATATACTGCAGTGATAAAATAACCCCCACAGCTAAAATTAGGTTCAAAAATAGAAAGTTTGTTTCATGCGCTGAGCACGACAGCAACATTATGTCTTGGACCTCATTCGCTTTTCATGATCATCTCCTTCAGCTGTTTACACTTACGAAACACAAAACCATCCCGATAATCAAATGAATCAGATGCTTAATGTTTCCAAAATGTTGCCTTTAGCAGTAACACAGCACCCCCCTCCCATATCCCTGCATTTATACGCTCCCCCTCTTGTCTCATATCATCTGGTTAGATCATCAGATAATTTAGGAAACTACAGTGTGACTAAATATTAAGGTCAGTTGAAGGACAAGTTGCCCACTTGAATCATTTGTATTCTCTGTGTCTCCTGCTGTCCCATCGTGGGTTTATTGCTATCATCAGACATATGCTAAATGTGTTATTTGCGTCATTTCGGCGGCACACAATCAAGTGCCTCCTCATGTGTGGTCACTTGTTTTGATTGCAAATTGTGTCTGTCATGATTCTGCCACCAGTGCAACAACTCATCCTCAAAACTATCCTCTGGGGTGGGCAGCGCTCTCATTAAACTCTTTTTTAGATTTAATGATCCTTTCATCTGTTGAATAATGTGTTTGTGCCCACTGTCACTCACTTTTTTTTATTTAATCCAAGTTTAGACAATATAAACATAATGACTGTCAAACGTATTCGCCTCCCCTTGGATGTTTTTTTGACACTGATCGACAGAAAAAAACACTTTAATGTCACATTGATCTGAATTACTTACAAACATAAAACACACTAATACAGAGTACTTGTTTGCTTTAGATATAAATAACATTTTTTTTAGTATATATTACTACACTAAAAGTCTATCACATTAGGAAGAAATTCAAGCAAAGTAAAACGTCAGTAAAAATGGCAGTGATACAGATGAAGGTTGTAGTTGCAATCTATTTAAATTAAATTTAAGCATTGCATATAAATAAAATGTTTGCAAATATTAAAAGCATCATATCCCAAGTTGAAAATCTATTTAAGCTAGCATCAAGTTTATTAGGACTCAGTTGAATTCATCTGTCTTTGTTTTGTGCCGTGTGTCCTCTGCCTGATTCTTCACCTTCTCATGTCGGTTCCTCCCGCACCGTTGACCCCATCTTAACCTAAAACCCCTGCTGATGAAACTTGTGCCACGCTGGAGGAAACTCCACCTCCACCTTGTCATAATGAGACCTACTTCCTCTCACCCTCTTGGGACAGGGGGCCATTGTGGGTCGCCTCTCCTGAGACTCTGGGATAATTGAGTAGTTTAAACAATCCAGTGAGAATAAGACACACCGAAGGCCTACGCCTATATTTAGCAGCCCCGCACATGCTATTGTCTGATTGCACTGGGAGAGAGAAGCTTGCTGTTTTTGATCTAATTTCTCGCCTGTCTCCTATCTGGGTTAGAGGCGGGCTCTTATTGGAGCGGCCACCTGTGGCACCCGGAGAAGGTGGACGTTAATGGATGGCTGGGGGTTCCAACATGACAGCCGCAGTGCCAAGGCTGTTAGTTAATCTGGATCATTAGGACGAGGGCTGTGCATGACTAAAAGGAGATAGTGGCTCTAATGTGATGAAGATGAGAGGAGAAGGATTGGCTTGTTTAGCCCTGAGCTTGTGTCACATTAACCCCTGTATGTTAATTCCTGACCCTGGCCAACAACTGGTCACTTACAGCCAAATGAGCTTAAGGACAAACAAACTGACTGAGCGTCAGTGCCAGCATGTAAGAGACAGAACAGTCGATTTCGAATGGTTTCTTATCTCACCCCATCACAGCTGGACACATCAGCACCCAAACAGAGTGCAGTTGTTTTATCTTTTACTCATTCATTCTTGTGAGTCACTTAAGTTCAGTCAGAGACGCTTTCATCATGGAATTGTTTCGTTGCACCAAATGATCACACAGTTAGATTCGGCTCTGATGTGTAAGATTTTACTCCCCTCATAAAAATACATGAACATAAAATTTTTGTTTGAAGAAACAAAAATAAGAACGCATCTCACGAGGAGGAGGCTGGAGATGTGGAGGGAGCTGCAGCAGCAAACAGAGTTGGCAAGTGTTCAGTGGCACAAAAATAGAGAGAGGTCAGGTTGTGACGGCCACATGAATATGAGTGGAAGCCACTAATCTGCTGCCAGCGGACAGATGTGCACGAGCCGGTGACTCTGAAGCATGAATGAGACAGTTGATGCCGATCGACTAATAACTGAGTGAGTGAACCACAGGTGGAATTTAAAAATCACTTTTTAAAATTCATAGTTACAATGTGCGATAATAGATCACATTAAAACACACACTTACCCATGTACTATTGTTTCTTTGGTTGTCATAGTCTTTCAGTCAGCTTTCAAACAGGAAGTATCATTTATCAGGGCTACACTAATGGTGGCACTTTGAGTCACCAGGGAGGGGAACTCCACTGCTAAAAGCTTTCAGAGACTACTGATTCGGTCATTAACCATGTTTGAAGCTCGGAGATTCAAATTAAATATGAAATTGACTAAAATGTGAAGAAGTGACAGTTGTGACTTTATGTCAAAAATCTCTGTGTGTTTTGTTGCAGAGCTAGCTTTTCTGGTTAGCATACTAACAAAGGACGTCACTGGTTAACACAAGAGGTCTTTGAAGAGAAACACAAATGTTCACAAATTCTTGAAGCATTTTGTCCCTTGAAGAGGAACTTTCCTCAGCAGAGCAGTCAGTGTGAGTGAAAGCTTCAAATGTGTGAACAAACACACACACATTCACACACACTTTTTGAGTTTATTTCTTCAAACTGTTAGTCTGTACCTTGAATTCATAAAGTCACTTAAAAGTGACTGAAACAATTTTTAATTAAAATTTCCCTTTGTTCTCTTCTTTTGCAGACCGTTAGCTTGGCTTGTCACAAATACTGAAAACTTGGAAAATAAAACAGTTAGCCAGACTACAGTTTTTTTTAGAAATCCACTTACCAGCATTTTTAAGGCTTACAAATGAAAACGTTTTAGCCTCTTTGTTTAAACTGTAGAAACACCAGAGCGTAAAAACAACTAGGTTTACAGTCAAGTTAAATGCCAAACTATTCCTGGCTGAGAACAGTGACTTCCTGAAGGCTTGTCCTCGTCAAAATATTGTCGGGCAAACAGTAAAAGTTTCAAGGAATTCATTGCAACAGCCCCTCAGATTTGTCAAGGGAGGCTTTTATAATAAGTCTATGACCCAGCTACAGATAACTTTGCACATTAATATTAATTATGACCAAACAAACAGAATATAACATGTTAATTAGGATCTTTAGGGATGTATTTATCACATAGGTATGATAATGGTAGAAATCTGCTCTTTCAGTCCTTCATCTACCTTCCTATCACTTCGCCTCGTGCCTCACTAAATGTTGAGCTTTACCTTGCGAGTGATAACTGTGTTTCTTTAATTCACATTTTACAGCAAAGTCAAATGTTATTTAGCCGCTTTCACTCCTACAAAGTGTTGATTCTTTCTCCAGCTACAGTATAAACACAGCTCCAGTAAAAATCAGCAACTCTTAAACCTCAAGTGGGCCGTCGCTGGCTTCGCCTTTTGTTTTCCAAACAAATGTCAGTCAGAGTTTGAGTTTGTGTATTGTGCTTCCTCCTTACTCGTGGAAACATCTCAAGGCTTGTAACGAGCACAGATCGAGTGAGAAATCCCCCTCGCAGTACAGAGCCATCAGCTGTGCTGCCTCTCATCGCTTCCCTCCTCTCTGCTCATCTGTGACACGGGAGGCCTGCTTGTTTTGAAGCCGTGTCTTGTAGGAGGCTGTCAGGTGCTGAGAGACAGCTGAAAGTTGGTAGAGATTCATAAACCTTCCATTAGTCCCTGTTGTGTGTCTGTGTGTTGCTGCAGAGTCGCCCGCCCACACC
Source organism: Acanthurus lineatus (assembly GCA_029814665.1). Taxonomy (NCBI): domain Eukaryota; kingdom Metazoa; phylum Chordata; class Actinopteri; order Acanthuriformes; family Acanthuridae; genus Acanthurus; species Acanthurus lineatus. The sequence continues at coordinate 4,015,813 of JAPZDV010000006.1, read as the reverse complement.
AGGTGAACCTGCCCACCTGCACGCCTGGAGGATGGCAGTGTTTCTCCCTCACTGCGCTTTCTCTCTGTTCCTTTGTTCTCTCCTCATGCCGCCCTCTCTCTTTTCTCTCCGTCTTTGTCTAAGTCTCCCTTTTTCTTCCATTCCTCGTCTGTGTCCTGTCATTCTCGCCGGCTCTTCAACAACAAACAAGTCCAGCTGCAAACATCAAGGTTTTTTACAGCTATTCATTTCATGCAGAAAAGTATCAACCCAGTGATCGTGTAACTTTGTTGTTTGATTGAATAAGAACATTTCAATAGCCAGGTCCTGTTGCTACACCACTTTAACCCCACATGTGCCTCCTGTTTTTCAAAACTCAAGGATCATATGAGGTTGAATCTTTACTGTCACTGGATGAAACACATACTTGACTGATAAGACATGAATGTGGCAGAATGGGATGGTTTCTTTAACCAAATACTTATAAACAGAGCTGTGACAAAAGTATATTTACTCAAAATGCTGCACTTAAGTACAGTTTAGGGGTACATACACTTTACCTAAGTTTTTTTAAATTTATGCTATTTTAGTCCATTTTTCCCTTCAGACTCACGATATATGTATACATTTTTGCATTTTTCCGTGAAAAATGGTTAAGAAGTCTTTTTTTAGAGTAATTTCAGCCTGTGTTAAGCACAGATGAGATTATTGAAAGGATTTCTAATACCAACTTTTGTAGTGCAGAATATCCTTTTTCTGTCCTTGAAATATTATTAGAGTAATGAAAAATAAATTTTTTTAGAATTCAGCTTCAGACAAAAACTTTATATTTATATGATCATGTTTTTTTGGGAAGTGAACTCTAAATGAACTCTTCCTTGACCAGCTACTGCTTAAATATAAGCAGTAAGTAGCATTTATATGTATGCATTTATGTGTAGGTAACAATCATACCATATAAGTCAGTAAGCAGCTGACAAAATTTTAGTTTTCTTGCTTTCTCATTTGAAGTACAAGTCTTTTTCTGTAGTATTTAAATATTGCAACATTGTCTTCCTGTTCAGGGAATTGTTCTGCCTGTATGTATATACAACAACTTTTACTGTGTAAGCACACAGACAATGCACACATACACTGTGTACTTTCATGAATCCAAAACAGATGCTAAAAATATTGGGAAATATTGGGTGCTCTGTTAGAGATCAGCCTCCTGCAGAGATAAAGCTTGTTCAGTGGAGCCCAGGGGATTTGCAGGGGACTCCACACCCCACAACACGCACTGGGGTTTATTAAGATGATAGATAAGAAGGAGGGCGAGGTAGAGGAACGGATGGAGGGTAATAAGGAACAGAGAGGACATAATGCAGTAGAGAATCCCTGCTTCTGCTCTGCAAGGTCATAGCTGATCCAACATTAGAATTTACACCTACATACTTGCAAAAATACATAAAACACCCTAAAGTTCGAACACACTCTGCTGCGTCATTCCTCTTTTTGGGAAATACTTTGACATAGAAGCCTGTCGTGATGGTGGAGGCAACAGAAATCCAATTTACAGCACAAGTCATGTTATAACATAGACCTTTACTCATTAAATACTTAAAGTGCACACCATGAGCATGATCTGAGGACATATGCTGTACACATAAAGCCCCTTAAATTATAATTTGTTGTTCTGGGCGAGATAAACAAAAATGACCTGACCTGACTTGACTTGATTTAAAGTTAATAAGCTTTGCACATCCTCGGTGACCTTGCCTGGGTCTCTCAAGTGTGTGCTTCATGGAAAATCAATGCACCGCACGTGCACCAGTCGGAGCTCATGCCACAATGAGAAGTGTGTCGCTCACTGCTTCCATCGACTTATTTTGGCTCAGGCGCTCCACCTTTAAATGGAAGGGTCAGACGCATGTGCGGGCGCATGCACATGTGTCTGACATCAATCTGTACACATACATTATTATATAAATGATTAACATTTTAACATGAAATGTAAAGGCATGTTACCCGACAGAATGTGTAACTCGTGCCTCACTTGTTCCACATCCACTCACCCCAGATTCAGGTCACACTTTGATGCACAGCAATGTGCTGCAGCAGTCTTCTTGTAACTCTATCACTGACTCGCAGCCCCACTGCACAATATGATCTCCTTAAGTGTTCACTGTACTAGAACTCAATCAGGCTGAATGTGGACGGTCCAGTGGAGGCATTGCTGCGAAAGATGATATTTTAATTCCCTCATTTTTATAGAGCCCTCTTGGCTTGGTATCCTTTCTCACCGAATGACCTTGACAGACAAAGAAGGCTCAGCATAAAATGAATGGGAGCTGGTTAATAGTTAATGGCCATCGCTATTATTACTTGAACTTGGAGCAGCAGAGACATTATGCATGCATGTTTTTATGTGCTAGGTTATGTGCCCATGTTAGAAAAACATTGTTTATTTTTTTTTTTTTTTTGCTAGAAAGGAAACCCTTTTGTTTACAGATCACCAAAGGAAAATGTCTCAAATTATTGCAACTTTAATGGCTGAAAATGACTGGAAATTTCAATGTCAGCAGGAATGATTGTGGAAAACAAATCATTAAAAAGGGGAAAAATAACATGGATGATGATTTATCTGGGATTTCCCTTCGCAGAATTGTCACCTTTTGCTGCTGAGAGTGCAAAGAGGGCCAGGGTGGGGGGGGGCATAATGGAGTTAATGTACTTACACTGTAGACAGCAGCTCTCTGGCTTTCTGTCAGAGGCAGCTGGTTTGTCACTCGTGTCATTTAAGAGTCGGGTGTCTCAGCCACCTGTGTGAGAGCCCAAGCATAAAGAGAAAAAATTTTCCATTGCATGTGCTGCAGTAGAGTCCAGGAATAAGTGGTGCAGATGGGGAACTTCCTTTTAATGCAACTTTATACAGAACTTTGTTTACAGCTCTTTAAAATGATTTATTCTCACAGGACACAATGTATCACTGTCACATCAAATGGGCTCCAGCCTGTTTTCATTGAGAAACAGAGAAGTTTGATGGTCTTTTGCCAAGAAGGCTGCTTCTGAGACAGCTTTGCATCAATGGCTTTGCCTCCTCTAAGGACTTATCATATCATTAAACAACTGAACTGGTTCCTTACCATCTAAATTATATCCGATAACGCCAAAGCTAAAATTTTAACTTAAATGTATCCATATTTCTGTGTATATGACTCTTCTTATCTCATCTTTCAGAGCTGGTTGGAGATAAACAGAAGGACAGCAGAGGAGGATTTTTATGTATTTGTATAATAGGAACAAGGACATTAAACACATATTTCTGGAAGTGTATCAGAATTTGGCTTTTGTCGCCCACAGGTGTCATTCATATCCTCAAGAAAGAAAAAGAGCCTTTGGATGGTTTTGTTTTCTAAAATACTGTTTAGATCCAGTTTTAAGCAGATCTTTGGCTTATTTTAAATGACACTCTTGGCCTGTTTAAAAATCATCTTAGATAATAGGTAAGTCTTAACCCTAATGCACATACTGATGGTGTGTGTGGCACACACAAACTAGCTTTAGCCGCTATTATCTCAGCCTCATTTGCATCCAGTGTCCATTCCTGCTTTCCATCATTTGTTAAGCAAATATTACACATGTTTCAGGTTGACCAACCTTCACCTGACAACCAGGGTCAAGCTTCAACCCATCACATAAAAACCCAGAGGCCCATCTCAGCACAGAGTACATTATGATCCATGGGAGTTCAAGCTTTGCAAGTTCATCTCAGGAGTCCAAACTTCAGAGGACGGGAGGACGCAGTACACTCAATTTGCAAATAGGACAGCAGCAATCTTGGTGACATCAGCTGCTCAGCAGGGCTCAACTCATAACACTTCGACACAGCTGGCCAAAATGATCTCAAGGAGTCCTCAAGCAAGGAAAACAAGAACAAGACAGAACAGCTGTAAGACACTCTGACTATGATATGAAGTTATATTCACTCTAATGGAAATGTACATTAAAAAAACTGATTTATGCATACCACACCGCCTCTGTTTGTTTGAATGTATCATCTTTTATTGAAAAGTGTTAAGATAGTTACATAAGGTCCCAATCAAAGTACAAACTTTATCCCAGACTTCAGAACAAGAAACAGACTCCTTTGATCAAACAGCACAGAGACATCAGAGCCGGCAGTATATTACCAAAGGGCTTACAGTGATAGGACTTTTTTCTCCAAGTTAACAAAGGATGTTGACTGGCTGTTCATGCTGCTGGCTGTCTGATGAGAAGATGAATTTCTGAAAACATTGAAGCATTTTTTTTAAAGACTTTGTTTTGAAAAACCACATATTCACAATCAAATGGTTCATTTTTTGTCTTGAAACCGTAAAACAATGTAGTGAGGCTTGTGCCAGGCTCAGGACTGTTGCAGTCAGCAGCCTGGTTAGAAACTTTTTCACTTTCACTGCTCACTGTCTGATGTACAACGCATGCTACACACTTGTCCTACACATCTCCTCACAGATCAGCTTTCAGTCTGCCTTCGCTAAAATGGATGCAGTAAAAACTCCTCTGGTCATTTGCACTGTATTTTCCACTTTTACTACTTTTACTACTATACAAATCTTTCAAATCCAATGTTTATAACACAGATTTTTTTTTTTTATTTGACACCCAAGCTGAGATGACCCTGATGACATCATGGGGTGTATTATCAGACTTGTCAAAGCAGAGCATCAAAAGAAAAGACATAATGCCAGCTGAGTAGCTCTCCATGTAATAAAATCAATAGAGAGCCTTTTCAAAATATAACTGTAATGAAATCAAGGTTTTGCCGCCTCTATTACCTAAAACATACACTGGATGTGTTACTTTCCATTTCATTCAAGAACTTTTCAAACCAGCCTTTGATCTGCAGTGAAAACATGAAACCATCTTTGCACTGGCAGTGTTGTAGTGTAGGTGGTGTGTCTTTGACAACGCTAAGCTCACTAGATTCTGATCTGACCACAGTCTCTTATATGAGTTTTGGTGTTTGCGTCGTGTCGTACTGCACCATACCGTGCTGAGCTGGGCTTTGCATCTAGGCCATGCAGGAAAGCTGCCTTCTGATGCATGTGTCTGAAACTGAGTTCTGCGCCGGGAAGAGAGCAGTATAATCAGGGCAGTGTTTTATTTAAAGACTGTAACGTGGGCAGAAGAAATTCTCTGGGGCTTCGATGCTTCACAGCACAGCTCGTATAGAGGTAATCAGACCTCCTACTAACTTTTTAACACCTCAGCCCTTTTCTCCCCTTAACTTTGAATTTGGTGCAATCTGGAGCTGGACAGAGTGTGTGACAGCTTCTATAAAACATGATGAGTGATAGAGAAGGGACCGACATTGGCGAGGGATTGAGATATTTCAAGCAATAGAGGAGAGGGAGGACATCTGTTTTGCATACTAGTTCATTTGTGACGTGTTTGTATGCGAAAGGTCAGTAACTTTGTATGTTACATTAGCACTTTAAACATGTGGGAGGGCAAGTTTGTGTCATGTGTGCAGTGCCTGTGAGCTGACGGACCTGTGAAACATGGCCGGCAGGTTTGTTTATCATGTGTGAGTGGCTGCTTTCTGTCAGTGTGACCCTTTATGGAGCGAGCAGTTCTGTCCGTCATCAAGCTCTTTATGTGATCAGTAGGTGATGGAGGTCCAGCAGGAAAAACAATAATAACAACTATAAAAATATAGGGATTAGCACAACAGCTGCAACACCTGCAGGACAAATAGACAAACAACATGAGAGTTTATCGAGGAAGATAATTATGTAATGGCGAGTGATTTACACTCAAGGAGTATGTAGCCAAGAAAACTGATTTTTTTTTTACTCACATAAATCACACAGCTTTCATGAGACCCATAACTAAAGACTTCCGCCAAGGACGTGGATGCAGATGGAAAAGGTAGCTCAGTGTTGCCACACCACTTAAAAAGGGGACAAGAAGATATAATAGCCGCAGTGAACAGTGAACCTTTATGTGTCGCTTATAAAGCCTGTTTCCAAGGGGCAGTTTTATTTACTAACGGTTCACAGTTGTGAATGAAAAAGCGATAGGTGGAAATTCCTATGAAGGTATTTGTTATTAAGAGTTAACACAAAAAAAATGAACAACTCTGCTTCATCAGGACTGCCTGTTTCAATCTGATTTGACTGACATGAAAAGAGTAAGCGGCTGAGTTCTGTAACACTGTTGAAAGATCAGTCACAGATTTGGGCGTGCTAAGCTAGTAGAAGCTAATGTGGCCTTGATCAGAGATGAGGAGCTCACTTCTTTCATACTGCTCATAGCTTTTTTTTAATCATTTTTATGTAGTTTTTAAACACATCATCACCCCTGACCCCTGACGGCTCCGTCTGCAGCTATAAAAAGCTTTTTTACACACTGAACAGTCATATTCACTGAAACTTGTGCACAGACTTTCGTCAGATAAGCTGAAAGATTAGGCTAACATAAAGTAACAGCCCTGCTACTGTCACTGGATTTTGCTACAAAAGTTGCAAAATCAAGGACATCACATGAGAACCAATGAAAAGAGCAAAGGAAGAACATAAACAGAACTCCGTCTTTTGATATAATGATATAATAGTGAACTGTTTGAAACTTTGGCAAAAAATTGACATGTTTTTCCAAAAAGTAACAATAACAACACAGCGAGTGAAACACAAGATAGAAGCCACACGCTACAAAAAATAAAAAATATCTAAAAATACAATAAAAACAGGGGGACTTATGTTGAACAAAAGTTGTAATAAAAGTTGAAAAAAGAAACAGAGAAACAGAAAGAAAAAGTAAATTTTATGTTTTTGACCAATGGCTGTCTGGAGCTCGTAACCTGAGGGCAGCGCCCTAAATTTTAAGGAAAGGGGTTAAAAACTGTCAAAAATAATGTGTTTGTTTTCCTAAACAATTTTTTCTGTTGATGTATAGTTTAAATAGACTTTTCTGCTAAATGACAAAGATTTTGTTACAGACTTTCATCCCCATTGTCAAGAATGTTTAGAGATGCACCCAGCAAATGAAAGGAAAAATGAAAACTGAGTCAGAGCAAGATTATCTGTATCCATATCATTTAATACGAACACAATCAAATACTTGCTGTAATGCCTGAAAGCCATTAACAGATCCTTAACATCTCTGTCATATTTAGCTCTAAAAATGTTTCTTCACCAATAAAATATAGTGGTTTTTCTGGGCTAAAGCACCCGTGTGGTGCAGAGTTCTTTGAGAAACTTAACATAAATCTACACAGTAAAGCTAAATCAACCAAAAACCTCCACTGAGCTGTTGACCACACAGATATAAAACAGGCAGGCAGCATGATGCAGTTTGGGGAATGTGAGGTGCAAAGTAAATTATGTGAGAGAAGGGAAAGCTGCATCCTCAAAGGTTCCTCTAAGCTTGATCCTGAGAAAACCTGTAAAGAAATCTATGGAAGCTCTTGAAAAAAATCTCTTGCAATCTGATGACACAGCATTTTCTTGGGAATATTTAAGTGTCCTACTGTTAAGGTGTGAAATAAGTGGACTTTTACCTGGCTGCAAGCAAAGATATGTAGAGTGGAAATATGAATTCAGTGGATCTTTTTAATGTAAGGTGGATTGTAAACCTATCCTTTTTATGTGGTTTATCTTTTTGGCAATTTTAGATTGAGTAGAGTGAAGTGAACCAGTCTTCGACGGCAGAAGACTGTCAGATCCACTAATGAGTAATTTCATTCCCACCAAGACACACCACTGCTTCCAGAGCTACTTCCCATCTGGTGCATTAAACCTGCTGGTGTTCTGTTCATTAACGCTGTCATCAGCTCCGTGCTGGCCTCATGTTGACAGACTGCCCTTCACACCACGTCTGAGCTCATTTTTTGGGACTGAGTTTACTGGTTAGCTTAAAAACAGTGTCCAACACATCTCCTCTGGGTGATTAGAAAAAGAGTTTTCTGTCATTTAATCACCATAATATCTGGTTTCATTTCATGCCAAAAGTACATTTTGACTCAAGGAGAGGAAATCATTCCGGAAAGGTGGTGCTTTATTTGCTCTCTAATTGTAAATCTCTAAACAATAACCATTTCCACAATTATCTGCAGCACTGTTTTATTTGTGAGCCATTCTCTCTTGTCCAAGGCCTCTATGTTCATTTTTAAAAGCTTTCATGCATCTCTTCACCACAAAGCAATTGAAAAAATGTTCTGACTGCCTGCATGACATTGTTTTAGTCATGAAAGCAGTGTCATTAGCAGGCCTGATGCGCCTTTTTTCTTCTTTCACTGGAATCTCGCATGCCAATGGCTTTTATGTTGCAAACTGAACCTTCAATGAACTTTCCTTGTTTTGCTGCCTTTCTAACACACACACACACACACACACCTACACACACACACAAAAACACACATCTTTTTACACCTGTATTTATGGGGACCCATCCTTGACATAATGTCCTAGAGATTTCCACTAACTTTAAACACCCCAAATTAATTCTTCCCTGCTCCCTGTTTTCAGACCCCCAAAATGTTACAAACAACACACACACACCCTCCCATACACACACTATTTTGTAAAAAAACAGAAAGTTTGCTTCAGAGCTACTTAATGCAGAAAAAGAAACTCCATTTATACCAAAACTGTTTCCTTTTTAAGTGTAAATGAGGATATCCTTTCTCTCTCTCTCTCAGTCCAATTTTTCCAGTGGAGATTAACAATTATACAGGACTTACATTAATCTTACAGGATACCTTTTTCTTCATGTGCATAATTGTGTATGCATGTGATTTTACCATTAGTCACTAATTTGGAAGCCAGTCATGGTCCACTGTGTAAAAAAGGGTGATGTGGAAACCTGTAGCCTGCACTGCACTTTGACTGAGGGAGCTTTCAGTGGGAGCTGAGCACAAATGAACTCTTGAAATGAAAAATATTTGCATATTCATAGATTCTGAATTTGTCAGTGAGGCAGAGGGAGAGATGTAATTTTAAGGATTTTTAAAAAAAATGTTAATCAAACTTTTCATGGTAATAATAAAAAAAGCACAGACAATACTCTAAAAAAAGATATTCCAAAGCAGAGTATTTGCAGTTTATTGAAGCATGTCAGGAGAGGATCATTATAGAGAGAGTATTCATCAAGCTAGCAACATATCAAGCAAATAGTTAACGGATTACAGGAACAAGACGGACCAGTTCAGCTGTATGACATGTTTAAAGGTATCCTCATCCTGACCTTTGTCTTTCAGCGCTGTGAACACAGAGAGCAGGGTGTGTTTATTTACTCTTTTGAAAATTCTGCTGCTCAGCCCATTTTTTCAACATCATCCACCAATTTTACAATGAAATGATGGTGAGTGACCTTTGGTGGCCAGCAAGATGCTCTCATACAGTCCACAACGGAGGCATGCACTAAAACCAAGACTTCATTTAGGAGAACTGAAGGAAGGTCCTTTAAATAGCTTAAGTTGTGGTTCTACATTGTAAGTTCAGGTATTATACAGTCTAATTAGTATATAACTGTCATTCTTATATTTCTTAAAATATGCTGGTAAGACTGATACTGAAGGTACCACTACGACTTCTTATACCTCTACTACTAATGATAATAGCTATATGTAAGCAAGTTGCTACTTGCTACTTTATATGTTGTTGGCAGTAATCACCAACCTATTACTGTGAAGAAATTTACACTTAATATACATTTATTTCACACATTATCACATATATTCTGGTTAGAATGAACTGTTATGTCAACAAACAATCTCACCCCTCTCTAACCGTGATGTAATGAACAAGACTTTGAAATCTACATTGATCCTTAAGAGCTGAAGATTTGCTAACTGTTGCTTTGATATCTCAATATTGCCATCCAGCTACAACACGGGTACTCACACACTGACTCTCACTAAAGAGACAAACATGTCCTTATGGTGACTTTTCAGAGATGACCCATTTTTGTTGGCTGCCCCAGTTGTTAGCATCACTCATGTTCAGTTGACAAAAAGCCAGTTCGTTTCTTCCATAGAATTTTGGATTATTGCAAAAATGGGTAGTAGCAGTAGGTAGATACATTACTATGTTTGGCATGATGATGTTCAACGTACCTGACAAACTCTATAGTCTCGTTTGGCTGTTTGTTAGCAACCACTTCTTCTAATACACATGAAAGCATCAAAATTTAAAAGTTGGTGATAGATGTATTTTATGTGAAAGAATAAAACATAAATATCTCTTAAGCTATCTCTTAAGCTCTTAACCAATAGATCTTTTTCAGGTATTTCAGGCTTTCAGGCATCTAGCTAACAGATAAGAAGTTCAACAACAACAAGCTCATGGTGGTTCATTTCTGGTTTTTAAGACCTCTTGCTGTTGGGCTGTAATTGTTGATATGACCTGGTGTCCTGCAAATGTCTGTTAATCCGCCAGAAAGCAAAAACATCACTGTAGGCCAGAAAGGAGTGTGGAGGGAGACACTAGTTGGTCATTTTGCCTTAAGAGACTCAAACTAGGTATTTTTAAGTGTGTTTTGAGAAATGCTTAAGAGCAACAATGCTGTAGGTGCAATGTGACATACTTGAGGTACTGCCCACCCTGTGGACCTGCACCTGTCCAGAATTTTAGTCAATCTCATGTGGTCACCCTGTTCTGAGTGCTGGTCAGTTTCTGTCCCTCAACCCCCTGCAGTCATTGCCGCTATTGCCCCTCTTTTTCACTTTTCCACATAATGGTAGAAACAAGAGGGTTTTGTGTCAAATTAGGGCTTTAAGTTATACAATAGTTCTGTAATGTGCACAATAAATGCACAATCTAAATAAATATAAGGGCCTTTTGAAGTGACTCCTGTATAATAAATACTAAGGCCCATGTGGAGGGGCTTTAAGTCAAGTTTTAATAATATTTTAGTTGATATTAAGCAAACATGCTGCATATTCTAAAATAATTTTGTATTTATTCAACTTATATCCAAACTAACTTGGGAACCTCAAGAGGATAAAGTTGAGTAGGGGCGACCCCTCATCCTACTTTTCCTCTGAAGACCCCAGATCAGATAATGGGCCCACTTAAAATAAAACAAATCAAATAAAGTATAGCACTTCAAGTTGTAGTATAATGCTTTACTTTGGTAAATTTACTTTGTTTCTTTTCACAACTATATGGAAGAGCTTAAAGAGGATCTCACAGGAAGGAGCACGAGAGAGCAAAACACAAGATGAACCAGAAGCAGTTCATACTGTCCACGCCACTGGGGACGAACAATTTGGGCTGTGTGGCTGACCACAATGTCAGGAAAAAATAAGTGGAGGACATTATTGGATTCGATGGAAAACTACTGTGTTTACAAATATGTGTGTGTGTTACAGAGAATAAGACAGATAGAGAAGCACTGGATGAGTTGTGTCCTTATTTGTGTGTGTGTGTGTGTGTGTGTGTGTTGTTTGTTTCTGTACCCCGCCTCCTCTCCCGAGCCTGTCCAGAGTTTCGAAGCTCCAGCTCACAGCTTGTTAAGCTGGACTGTCGGCTCATGTTGTCCCACCCACAGACAAGATGCAGCCTCTCACTGTTCCTGCAGCTTGTGTGCCGCACGCACACACACATTTAACATGGGTGCTTTTGCTCCTTTTTCTCACATTGCATTTGTTAATTTCTTTACATAACCATTGACTGCTTATTTCTCCTCTTGGAGACTATCTATTTATATATTTTTTGCTGCATAAATCTCAAGCGATGTCTCTTGCATGCCATTTATGTCTGATAACAGCAATAAACAGTGTCTCTCCCAAGCTGCTCCTCCAGAGGTTTGAACAGCAAGTGAGAGTCAGTACATGTGTAGTATTTATCGGAGCAACCTCTCAGGCCAACATAAGGGAAAGTTCAACACTTTTAATTCAAACAATAGAATTATGTAGGCTTTTGTTAAATGGAAGATAGACGGAAAGAGGGATGAAATGAAAAAAAGGAATGAGGTGTCAGGTGGATTGTATGGGATCTCAGCAGCTCTTCCAGTCTGACCACTGAGACTATAAAAAGAATGAGACTTCCCAGAAGACCAGCACTCTCTGAGGAATCAACATCCGCCGGCCTAATCTCGATCACAATCACTCCTCCTTTCCTCTTTTTCCTCTCCTCCATCTTCTCGTACCTGCAGCCAGGACACATGCAGAGTCTTAGCCAGAGAGTAGAGCACGAGCACACCAAACACTCCAACACAGCCCACAACGAGGCACACACAAGAACTTTCCAATGGTATTATAACGTGACAAATGATCAAGGTTAATTATCCGTCTGAACGAGATGGCGTGACAGCTCATTAAAGCATTACAAGGCTGCATAATTTGCTCTGTCCTCCCATTTTTCTTGTAAACTTCAGACTCTGGAAACATCCCCAGGTTGATGAGCTGAGCATGACCAGACAAGCACAATCAGGAAGCAAAGCAGGTACAAACTCATATTCAAGACCCAGCATGCACTGGAGGCTCCGTGGCCCAAACAAGGCAGGAGAGGCTTTTTCCACCACTGAATGCTGACTTCACTTTTTCTGAGCAAAGGACAGATAAAAAAAGAACTGTATAAACACTATTTCTGGTTTGGAAAGAGTAGCAGCATTAGAAGATAATGACTTTTTGATGTAAAGCGTAATTATTCTGGCAAAGTGTTTGTGAAGTTAATGTCCTCGTCATTTTGAATGGAGCAACTCCAGAGCGAAGTACATCAGCGTGGACTGAGAAAAATATACAAAAGCAACACAGGGACAAAGTGATGGAAACTTTCTATTCACAGAACTTGGACAGAAAACACTTAGTTGCAGATGAAGTAAACTACAGTTTCAGACGAGAAATGATGAGAGAGGCAGCTTACAAGGAAAGAAAAACAGAGGCCGAGGCAAACCATTTATTTATATTAGTTACACTGAAAACAGTACAAATTATCTGGATGAGTGCAAAATACTGTCCGAAAGAGTTGGGAGGAAGTAGGATAATGAATTCAAGATGTTGCTTATAAATGAGACAAAAAGTTTATTTGCTCAACATGCAAGAAGTGATGTGAAGTGATGCACTTTGGATACTTAGTGAAATATAAGCTGCCTCCTAACATTTATCAGTTTCAGCATACAAACGGCATACTGGTGGCTTGAACTTGCCTAAAGCAGTGAGGTTTCCTCTCTGTCAGTCACTGAGTGTGGTTTTAAGTGTATTCATGGTGATTTTTGTGAGAGTTGTTTCTATGGCAGGCAGATAACACCTTATCACACCCAGTCGAGTGGAAACTTGGGGTCTTCAGATAAAATATGAAACTTTAATAAACCGGTAGAGTATTAAAGAGACTCTGTTTTTTTAAGGAACTGTATCGTCTTCACTGTCCTTTAATCTGTTACGTTGTATTTGCTCAGTCTCAAGTTTGCATTGTCTGACCAGCCCTTTTTCTTGCCATTATAATAGTTCTTTAGTAGACAGACTCCAGTAAGTTCTCCAGACATTGGGCTATTTTTTTTCTTCACACAGAGGAAAATGTTTTGCTTTGTTTTTATTTTTGCTAAATAATTATTTTGTTAAATTCTTTTGTTCCCTGTTCGTGCCTCCTGTTGTTTGTGTAACTTGCATGTTTGTCCTGAAGCCATGGCCCAGAGTTGCTTTTGTTTATGTGGTTGCTCTATTTGCATTAAAGGCACACTGCTTTTACATTTAGCACCATTTTACACCTCATACTGGTCTCCTAGATTGCAGCCTCAGGGCCAGATGATGTGCATTGCTATTAAATGTAGAGATATTGATTTGTTTGCAGCTCATTAATGCATGCTGTACTGTTTAAGGACCTTTTCAAACATGTCACATTTTGTTATCTTAAACATTAATTGTACATTTTCACTGTTTATGGAAAAGTTGGACTAAATTTGTCATAAGCTGACATTTTTTTCTCTTCAAATAAGGCCCCAGTTCACTCCTGTATTTCTCCATAGTCCAAAAACTGCGAGTGTTCACAGTAGACTGGTGTGTGCTGTCCACAGTGTAGCTATTTTCATCTGTATTGTGCGAGTGTAACACCAACTGTTTTTGGCAGTATCTTGGACCCTCCTGCGTTCAAGTCTCGCTCCTCCCCTTCCTGTTATTCTTTCCTTTACTGTAAAACTCTCTAGTCATGACTGGCAGTACACAAACTCTACAAGTGTGGTTAAAACTCACAACTGTCACAGCAGTCAGTGACTTGAACTGTAGACAGTTTTTTGGGGACTATTAGAGAAGTTTGTGCATGCCCACATGTTTGCTATTTATACATCAGGTTTGTTTTCTTGTCTAGTTTTCTTATCTGCCAAGCTCTAATTCAGCAATTTTATAGTACAATTTGTGTATTTTTTTCTTTGTTTCAGCACCTCTAATCAATCTTTTTTAAACTGATTTTCATGTATTTTGGTTTTGCTTGGTTTGATAGTGCTCAGTGTATCCTCTGCTCATTCTACACGTGTATTAGCTCCTAAGTAATCTGAGCATAACACTGTCTCATGTAACAGTGAAATGGTTTTAAATTTTGAGCCATACACATCTCTCCAACTGATTCTGTTTGCTCACAAATGAATGCTGTTCTCTTCTATCTATTGTGACAGAAATTTACACTGAATCTCCTTCAGAGAGCTGAAACACAGAATAGTAGTTAACACCATTAGTCAAATTTCTAAGGTTTTTCAGAAATTATTAAGGGATCATGTTTCCCCTCTAAAAGCACAACCTTGTCCTTTATATGGCTAGAATTTCATGGAGGTCAGTGGGGTAAACTGAGAGGAGAAACTTGCTCTTATAGTGTCGTGAGAATTGATTGAGAACCACAGGAGCTCGGTCACGAATGCTAGTGTTGTTGGTGTTCAACTGGAATGAAACCTGTTTCACAGGGGAACTGTCAGAAGGCGCTCAAACAGAGGAAGTGTGTTTCTTTCAGCTGGTTTGAATGAGGTTACACGTATATTCTAAAAGGGGAAGTGTTGGTATTCAAACTAAGGAGTTACTATCCTCACCCATCTGTTCCATCTGAGTGTGTTTGTCATGTTGTGAGCCTGACTCATCTCTGAAGACAAACTAAACAACACCCCTGTACTTTCACTCAGGAGGAAAGACCTTATGAGCCGTGCACTTTGCACCCAAAGCTTTCATCATTGCTTTGCTTTGCGTTGTTACACTGTAGACTGATGAAGGGATGAGCAGAGGAGGCGCTGACAGAGAGGACCCATCTGTCCCTCATTAAAAACAATCGGAGGAAAGGGAGAGCCGGGTCACCACTGGACACAGCAGTCCTCAGTCAGTCAGGCATACATGCAGCCACACACACACACACATACACACAGTATGAGAGAATAATCTCCCCTGGGATGCCGGATAAAGGATGACTGCCATGACTGCCCTGTCTGCCATGGCAACTTTGAGTGCCGAAAGACTAATAAGAGCTGCCTTCTTGTTAGGAAGCTTGAGCAGTGCATGTCAGACTGTGTGTCAAAGGGCTCGAGTTCTGTGATTTGCATGCTGCATTGACTAAAGGCTTTGTGTGCACCATATTAAAGAAACCTGTGATTTCACAGGTTTTCATTCAAACAGCAGCCTTTGGGAACACAAAATGCTTTCTGTATTTAAAGATCCCATAGCTTATATTTAAAATGAAAAATGATTAAATATCTATGTGCAATCGGATAGCAGACAAACATCACACAAACAAGCACAGTCGGCATCTGGTTGAGCCTTTAGACCCAATCACCCCCTACATACAACATGCATGCCTGTTGAAGGTAGAATTATGAATGATGGTTCAATTGGAAGAGTCTAGTGAGTAATTAACTTCATTTTACTTTTTCCTAAACTGTTCACTCTTTTCTCCTTACTGAAGTGTAAAGAAATTACATTTTTTTAAAACTGGAACGTCAGCCCAAGTGTGCAGTTTCATATGCAGGACAAAGTGGGCAGCAAAACCAAACTAAACTCTATTTACCCACCTTCAAATGATCTGATGCAAAAACCCTGTCAGCAGCTCCCAGCGCTCTCCTTCATTTGGATGTTCTGTTATTGCTTTGTGCATCACCTGCTCCTCTCTTTCTCCATCACCCCCTCCCTCAGCCATGCTGTCTATTTCCCAGGTCACTGATTGGTAATTGGAGCTGTCTGACAGGAAGTGACAGCCTCTGTTGTTGTTGTGCTCTGTCTGTTGTGATGTGGAGAAGCGTGTTCATTTGTAATTTACATAAAAGCCGTTGGGGGAATGGGCGACCTGGCACTTGATCCTCTTTAATGGCCCAGTCTGTCCTCGGTGATGATCAGCGTGGAGACGTGATTAGAAGAGACAGGGGACCCACTCTGAGGCAGAAATGACTTTTGAGAAACAATTATTATTGCATGAGGAAGTGCAGTTCTTTAAACCATCACTTCTTTAATTTGTAGTACAATCTCCTGCTGTCTTTATAGGCAAAATCACAGATGGAACTCCTCTTCATTTTCCTCTTTCAATACCCTTGATACAAAAATAATGACACCCTTCAAAGCACATTGTGAATGTGTTCAACTTTGCTCTGTCTGGATATTTATACCACCAGCTGTAATGTCATGTCAAAGCCCAAGGTTGTGAAACCTTTGCACTTGCATGCCTGAGTTAATTGGTGTATATGACCTGTCAAACCAGCGCTGAGGAGCACAGGAGGAGAGAGAAGGAGCCTTCAGGGGTTGATTATCACTGCTATTAATATAATTAGAGGCTGGAGACTAAGGAAAGCTAAAGAGCAAACTTTGAATGCAAAATTTAATTCATCACCTTTACAGGGGAATAGAGGAGAGTCTCCAGAAGTCCATTTGTCCTGCTTCTTTATCTGCTTAATCTTCTTGATATACAATTTTGACAAGGAATTCAAACTCATTAAAGCAAGAGGGATTTTGCAGTGACACAGCCTCATCTTTCTGTTTCAGACTGAAAATTATTGCTGTGAAAAATCAAGTGCATTTCAATGTTAAAAGACTTTTTTAATGAAGAAAGTCATTCTCCTATTTGTCATTATAAGGTTCAGTTCAAAGCTGTAAATCTTTGGGACATAGAAAATTAGATTCTTGGGATTGTGGACTTCCTAAGAGCAAAAAGCTGCTCAGATTCATGGTTATTGATTGAACTTTTTGGTCCAAGTTTATCTTTTTTCGTAACACCTGAAGTTCTCAGTGAGGACATTGACTAAGGAGAAAAGATTTTAGTTAGCACAATCTCTGAGGTGTCTGGACAAATCACAGGTTTTCTGTAAGTAAAAACATGAGATCAGTCAGTTCAATAGCTTTAATTGACCTTTCATCAATCAATTATTTATTTACTTATTTGTTCCTCATTCATACTTGGGGATGATTTTGTTGAGCACAGTGTCCTGAGTGACTGTCATCATCGTCATGTGTTTATTTTTCGTCGATCAGCTGTTTGATAACCAACGATGTCTTCCAGCACCAGGTGGAACAAACATGTAATGTAATACTGATGGTAAGTCATGAGCAGAGTTTCCCATCTTGTCCTTCCCCCTGCAGGACCTGATCTGGTTACGTGTGTTTCGGGGGACCATGAATTCAACACAGACCTGCGCTCAGCTGCCTACTAAACATCATCACTGACTCGGGCAATTGCTTCATATGCAGCTTGTGATTCCATTACAGATGGACTGATTGACAGGTTGACT
>JAPZDV010000006.1:3985264-3996377 GCA_029814665.1 Acanthurus lineatus | reverse complement strand
CGCGCGCCCGCCCCCCCCCCCCGGCCGCCCCCCGCGCCCGCCCCCCCCCCCCCCCCCCCCCCCGCCCGCCCTCGCCTTGCTAGCCTATTCAGAATTGAAGTGTTGGCTTTGGGGAGGATGGAAAATTAATTGTGACAAGTGTGGAAAGTGGGCTGTCAAAGGTTATGCAGTCAAATCAAATCACACATAAAAAATATCAACATGAATCAAAGACCAATAGAAAAGCTCTGATTAAATAAAATTATTTACTTGAGCAATTTTGGGGGGGGGAGCAAGAATGACAGACAAGCTTATTAAAGCCCTAGTTTAATCACAACTCTAAACAACTCTATTAAAATCACTGATGATTTGACTGACACTGAATAACACTCACCTGGACATGGGGCAACCCTGGCATCTGTTCTAACATGGCAGACAATCCCACCACCCTTTTTGTCAAAAAGTCAAAGGGCCTGACATGTGCAGAATATAGAACTTTATGAACGGACAGGGAATAGACTGCAACAGGACCATCAACACTGACATTTTGTGTGTAGCCTGAGACCAAAGTGGGGGGTCATTTTGCCCATCAAGTGCACAAAGCTCACTCCTTCTCTTAGCTGAGGTCAGAGCAAGCTACAAGTTTATCTTGAATAACATGGAAGGAAGGCTCTCAAGATTCATATAGATTCTTCCCCAGAACTTCAAGCCCTAAAAGCAATTTCAACTGAAGGAAAAATTCAATCAACCCCCTGCAATAACTGCTTCACAAAGTGTCACTGAAGACTGGTTTATCTCCAAAGACCTTGTGAGCCTCTGATTCTTGAGCAGCAGACAATCTCACCCAAGGCAGTTCGTCCTTCTACTGCCATGTTGACTGCAGTGGGAGCTCTGCCGTACCAATGTTCTCTCTGTCTCACCTTGTTGCAAGACTGCATTTCCTTACTTATCTGAGAGGAGCCAGAGGCAAGTGGACAGTGGCAGGTGATGACTCACAGAGGACTGGGAACCTCAACAGCTCATCGGTCATGATGGTAACACCCAGGAGTCCCTCTCTGTCTTCTTTTGAAGGGCCATGGGTCCCAGTCTGACCTGACACGCCCTGTGACAATGAGACACCGGAGTGGAATAAGTTGGAGAGAGCCAGGAAATAAATTTGCTCAGCAGAAAAAGAGGCTGTTGGCTGCAGCACAATGGAGGCGGAGACACCCAGCAGCTCTTTGTTGATGGCCACCATGGCCAACCTCAGTTTAATTTGTATATTTTGAACAAAAGAGTCAACCATATTCTTGACCTCTAGCTGTGGTGGGAAGATATTCTTTTTTTTGTCACCTTGCACTCATACAAGACCAACCATTACTGATTGGCCATGCAAATACAGAATACAGGTAGAATTTGCGTCGGTCATTGATGGCGAACATTACCTGTGGAGTCCAGTAGAGGGCGGAAACATGGGACGTTACCTTCTATTTCTAGAGCTGACAGGCTCCATGGCATCCTGCTGTGCCAGACTGTGAAATAATGAATTTCTCACAGATGTGCAGAGCCTCTGAACAGGAAAGAAAGGCATAAAAAAGGAGAAAAGAAGGGAGGGGTTTATTAATGGCCAGGCGGCTGGGTGGGGTTGATTTGCCACTTGAGCTGCTTGTCAGGTACAGCTGCTCCAGATTGTTTTTTTTGTTTTTTTTTTGACTTGCATCACATCTCCTTGATTCAAAGTCAATGGCAGGAGCAGCTGTTTGTCGCCAACACTCCGGCCTTTTGTACGGACAACAGAAGGGTTTCAAACACACCAAAAAGGAAAAAAACATCAAGTGTGGCTGTTCGTGAAGCCAAATTCAAAATAAACTTCCCTTCATATCAGATGAAATAATCTAAACTCAGGTCTAGGTGCATAAGTAAAGTCATGTCTTGTTTTAGGAGTGTAGTAGGTCTGTGCTGCATCACATGCAAGGTGGAGGGAAACATCTTTTTTTTTTATGCCCGAGAGCCCACGGCTCATTTCCCTCATGCAAATGGAAGCTGCAAGCCAAACGGGGGAAGGCAAATGCTACTGGAAGGCTGACAGTGCTGTGTGGAAAATGTTGTGTTTCTGGCGCTGAGACTACCACAGTCCCCCAGTGTGTGCCAGTGAGGGGAAAGAGGGAGTGAGCCACGGAGGGGGTCCAGGGTGGGGATTTCCTCTTAATGACAGCTTTTGGCATTGAAGGGGTTCTCTCTAAAATTCATGTCACCTCATGGGTTGATACAGAGGCTCATACACATAGACACTCAAAAACACTTCAACCTATAGGTCAATACTGATGATGACTAACGCTAATCTCACTGTCTGGGTGTGAGTGGGCAGCAGGCTGCGTGTGTGTGTGTGTGCCTGTGGTTGTAGCCTGAGTCTGCTGGGGATCTGTGGATAGCTGTAGTGAGGTCTGGTCTTCAAAATAGAAATCTTCGGATCTGAATATTGATGCAGAGGCAAAGACAGAACCTCGGAATGCAGTGAGAGGCTGCTTGTGAACACTAACTGTCCAAGAACTTCATGGAGCCAGCTACCATCCTCCAGACAGCAGTTCTGAAAGTTATGTAAGCTCCAGATATAAATACACTTTTTTTTTCTTTGTGAGAGAAGAGGCCAGCTGTGAACGAGGACAGAATTGGAGCACCTTGTTCCTTTTATACTTTGTGCCCAACGAGGTCCCAGTCCAGTGCTTATGAACTCCAACAGTGGACCCATTTCAGCGTGTGCATACTGTGGGGAGCTTTTGCTGCAGTAACCTTACACTCAGGATAAAGTGATGGGAGGAAAATCTGGAGCACTGGTTCCCCTACTTGCATTTAGTTGGCTGATTCTTCCCCAGTCAAAGATGAATGGGCAAAATTTGTTAAAACTTCTACCACAACATGAATGAACTGCTGATCTCTCCCTGAAGGGAAACTCTACAAGGAGACTCACATTCAAAACATTCTAAACAGTGATGTTTCTTTAATAAATGCAACTTCTTGTAACAACAAGGTGAAGATGAAACCACACAAACAGCAAGGGGTAGAAAAAAGACAACGTGGCACCATTTAAATGTTTGAACAAATCGGATTAAGAGAAGAAGTCTGCTTTGAGTCACAGATGGTTGGCTTTGGTTACAAATGAGTGACGGTTTTGTTGAGGTTATTGAGGTCTAGGTTACACCTATTGTACATTGCGTGAGGTCACCTGTGCTGTTTTCCAGGAAGTGAGAGTTTTCCAGGAAGTTGAAGTCTTAATGGGTTCTTGGGTAAATGATATGCAAAATAATATTTTAGTACACACTGAGGGTAGGCTTGTACTTGTGTCTGATGCTGTGAGCCACAAACTGAGTCTGAACACGAGCACCCAGGGTGCTGAAAGTCACTAGAAAATAACTTTTTAATGTAATTTATTGCAAAGCAGTATTGGTTGAAAAATGTTTTTGCAATGGCCCAAAGCGAGTGTGTTGGACCACAATAAACTATGAAAAGAAACTTGTACATAAATAATCTGTTCTAAACTTTGGATTAATAAACATGAATCATTTTGTTTACCAGGATGTAATCAAGATGTCTCAGGAAAAGGAACTTTTATTGGGTGGTCAAATTGTCCTGGACACAATGTTGCCACTCATGTCATTCTGAAAACTGTGACATTTTTAAAAACCAACAGAAGGAGTGGAGAACGGATTGTCCAACTATGATGTATTTATTCATTATAATTAACATTTCCCCGAATAAAGAATGACTCCAGGAGCACTTTAGATGCTCCCTTTGACCCCATAGCGCTCTAGGAAGGAAAAGAAGTCATGTTAAAAATGGTCACATTCCAGGCACTCAAGGAGATGGTACAATATTAAAGACTTTTGAATAAATATGAGCTAGAATAATGTATGAGCACATTTGCCAAAAAGTGTTTTTAACCATCCACTTGAGTGCTTTGAATTGGATTTTATGCCACATCTTCATCCATGTATGCAGATATGTTTTTCTCTACAAAATAGCACGTTTTCCTTCCTTATCCTATGTTATGCCTCAAGATGACCATATTTCAGAGGGAAATGTTGCTACTTTTAACTCCATTGTTTTTATCTGATAGTCATGGTTACTGGTTTCTTTCAGATGCCAAATTTACAAAAAGAAACAAAATACATAATTAGCCTGTATAACACAATTCCAAGCCTCCGACCTTCACCCTAACTCCACGGTAGGAATCACTCGACTAAACTTGTTAAATGCTTTTAAATAAGTTCATTGTAGCTTCGACTCGAGCAGCTACAAAAGTTAATTGCCACTTCTGCACTGATGCATCAATATTGATCATCAAATGATGTACTGCTTGTTGTCTGTCATAGGGGATATTTTCTGCAGACTAGTACTTTTACTTAAAGCACAATTCTTTGATAACACATGTAAATTTACACTAACTGTAAATGAACTTTTCAGTTCATAAATTTAACCTGTATTGAAGCATTTTTTCATCATTACAATGTCAGTTTTACTTAAAAAATAAGGATTTGAGTCTTGTAAAAAATAATATCTGTACATAGGTGTAGATACCCATAATACCTAATATAATACTTACTTGTGCTTTCATATAAATGTTGTATGGTGTTAAGAGTTATTTTTATTGCATTTTGACTGAAAATGAATGTCCATGGGTTTCGGACCTGTGTCAGCTAACATCCTTTGAAGCAGTGGTATTCAGCCTTAGTCCTGAGGACTTGGAGATGGTTTTTCAATAGCATTAATGCCAAGAATGGACTTAAGAAGGATGTTCTTGGCAAGTCTCCTTGAGAGAACAGTCTGGCAAGACAGCAAGGACGAAGAACGCAGCTGTCAGAGTTTGAGACATTCTGTTTAGAGGCTTTTGTGCAGCTCAGAAATGTCCAGCTCATTTCACGAGTGGCAGGACAACAACAGCTTCATGTGTGGTTTCATTCACATTTATTTTATTTTGATGCTGAAAATTCTATTGCTTTATTTTCTATGTACACTTATTGTCCTAATTAGATTTTTTCTGAAATAAAATAGTTTGAACTTGGATTCTTAATTGCTGGTAATAAGTACTTGGATGCCTTTTTTATGTAAAAAAACAGGGATATCTTAGGCACAAAACAAAACAGAAACTCATAACTTGTGTTAGTTTTCTCCTCACCAGACAAGTCAAAGCCCTCCATTAGGTCACCTGCAACGCGTAGGCTCACTGTCTCCCATTCTTTTCTGTCAGCACACAAATGCACCACATATTTGAAATTAGAACACAGTCATTTGGACTGTCCCTTTTACCATTTTTTGCGATGAATTCTGGGACATCAGAGGCAGCTTTAACAAGTTTGTTAAGGGCTCACATCGAACAAACAGACTACACTGAATAAACAGTAAACATGATCTGTCTAACTCAGTATCTCTGTGAGACATTTCACAATGATTTTCAAACTTACAGCATGACAAAGCATTTATATTAAGCCAATCGCCTTTTGTCTCTGGAGCAGAAGTCTCTGAAAGAGTCTAACAGTTACAAGAACAATTGATGTGAAACATTTAGTGATGTGTAAAAGGCATGGGTTCAGAAATGTTTAGGGTGCATTACAGGTGATTACAGGACGTGTTAAGGAACATTGTTGTTTCGCTGAATCTACAACAAACCACTAATTCCAAGCCATGTCTTTCTTTTTATCACTTGTGAGGACAACTTTTTAGAGAAAAATGGCCCAGAGGGTAGAACTATTATCCTCTAAGCTTAAAATGGCAGTTCAACTGTTAAGTCAGTCTAATTTTTGTCAGACTTGCATTAGAATAGTCTCACGGCAAAACTGAAACTGGCCTAATTGACTAGATTAACTTAATCTCTCTGCACCTAGCCACAGGGCTTCTTTGAGGATTTAGCTCACACTGCTAGGCAAAAAGTACTGTAATCTGCCCTTATCTCAAATAAACTGCAGCAGACTTGGTGCTGATTGGCCTGATATGGCTGGTTTAATGTTGTCCTTGAGCAAGGCACTGTGTCCGCTTCAGCTGCAGGGGCGCTCATGTGCAGCTTAAATGCAAAGAGCTCATTTCCTTATAATCAAATGACGTCACATGACAGCATTAACCATAACCTGCCAACAAGTTATCAACCTGCACTAAGACGAACACGAGGACAGACGGAGCTTTACCTTTCCTGTTTGAAAAGGAAAATGTATGAATCGGTTGCACGAGGCGCCTGAACCCTCCGCTCAGGTACGCGCAGCCAATGGGAGCGCAGGAGGGAGTGCTCAACAGCGAAGAGGCGGTCCGCCCCGGCACAGACACAGCACACCTTCAGATGGAGATGAAGTAGCAGCGGCAGTCGACCAACCGAGCAACAACAGCGTCTGCAACGCGGATCCGGAGGTTTTTTTTTCTTCAGGGGGGACAGGTGACAAGAGCAGACCGAGCGACACGCAGCCGCTTCGACGTCCACCGGTGGAAATTACTGCTGTTTCACCCCCCCCCCGCGCGCACCTTCCCGTTTGCCACAATTACTCTACTACATGCATTTCGTTCCGATCATTTGAACCCGGTCCACCAAGATGGAAAATGCGCACACTAAATCTGCGACTGAAGTTTTAGACAACTTCGGTGTGAACGAGAACACTGGGCTGACTCTGGAGCAAGTCAAAGTCCATTATGAGAAATATGGACCGAACGGTGAGTGCCTCTGTCGTTTTCTCTGCATTTAATTTCAGTTCATAGCTGGTGCATACTACAGCCTTCTTCGATTCATTGCCAGGAAATCCAACTACTGCCGTTATGTCAGGGTGTTGCGAATCGTGCGCGCAAAAAACAATCCTATTCCCTGTGGCGCACAGTCAGTGGAAATGTAAGAATGGCAAATTCATTGATGCACATGGCTGTTTTGGAGTCATTCATTGCGTACCACACTGCTTAAAGTTGACATATAGGGACAGATTTGGATACTGGGAATATCGAAATAAAATAATAAGCCAATTTAATTAAACTCTGGTTTAAAATGAATAACTAACATGGAGCGACCCTTTTTTTAATTCAGCCAGTCCCCCGTGGGCTCCTCATGGCAGGTCTCGTTTGAAAGTCCATCAAGTTCATTAAATTAAGCTTGATTCTCATGGAAAACAAGCTTGCAGCTCTCCTCACTGTTGACAGTAACGTGCCGCTGTGTGCGCGCGTGTCTGTGTGTGTGTATGTGTGTGTGTGTGAAGACAGACATCCCTGGCTGACATGCAGGGATCAGGAAGTGCAGAGCAGGCAGGCTCAGGCTGCCGGAGTGGAAGATGATGAGGTGGTAAAGATAATGAAACAGAAAATCTTGAACAACCTGTTTTCACTTTCAACAGTTGCTCTCCACATGGTTTATACTCTCCTGTTCAAATTACAAGATAACAGAGGGAAGTAGATCTGTAAAGTCATTTTCAATGAGCCGTATGAGAATTATAAACATGACCAAGCTCCAGCGTCCTCTGTTAAAATAATATATGAATAAAAGTTATTAATTATTAGGTGACTTCAAGGTGTAAATCTAACTTGTCTTGAGCAGTGTGGCTCATGCTGCAGCTCTCACACACGAGGGCCCCCTGAAGTCCTCGCCATCTTTTATACCCAGCTGGAGTCTGATAAGTATTTTCGTGTTGCTCTTGGACCTGACACCACCACACCTTTCCCTCCTGGCCTGTCATTTGCATGTGTGGCCGAGCTGCGGAGCAGAGCGACATATTGTGCCAGCCTAACAGTAGCCCTTTTGTTGCAGCAAGCCGCTCTACCCAGGGGCTCGTGATGACTTCATGGAAAAAAAGCAACGTCTTGCCACAGATAACATCTCTTTCGCTTTTTGCTGTGAACTTCCTGCCTTGTGCGAGCGCAATATACAGATGAACGCTGGAGGGAGGGAATACCCTTTTTCCCCTTTTGTGGCTAAATTCATTCACTCTAAATTCTCCTCCACAAGCCAAAAAAAAAGGATAAACAAGCATAAAATTGACTTGAGGTTTGTTTTCTGTATTAGTCCATGTCATTGCAGAGTGATGTGCAGCTGCTAAACAGCTCCTTCCCCTCTGCTCACAAACCGCAGAGTATGAGGTTGACTGCAAGGACTCTGTGTGAGCCTTGTCGTTTTGTTCCAGGCAGCGTCTGTTCAAAGCTGTTTGCGAGTGGAATGCTCACCCTGCTCCCACTGACATGGATGCACAGGGTTTCACTCTGAGGCATAGTTAGCGGGATCTCATTATCAGCAGGATCATTAACCTAAATCAACACATCCCTGAGCAAGATCTCCACTGTGCGACCGCACTCACACAGTCGGTGCACACTGTCTTTTAGTCTGGGACAAGGAAAGTCAAAAAGGAGGCGGAATCTGCTTGATCTGCTGTCAATTCACTGTCAGTGCGCTGCTCCAAGTGTCGGCAGGAGGAGGCACTGACATGCTGTGGAGAGGATGTGTGTGTGTGTGTGTGTGTGTGTGTGCGTGCGTGTGACATGTTTGACTCAGGCATCACACTCCTCCGTGGGACCGGAGAGGTTTTGCACACTTGATTGGTCTCTGGATCTGTGGCATGGATGAGGGCGTTTAATCATTGCTGGTTTCTCGAAAACATCTGAGAACTGTCTGTTTGCTGGTAACTGACCGATCAACCCCACCATGAAATAAACACTTTGAGAGTGTGTCTTGCCTCATTACTTCTCTAAACCACTCTTAGGCCACATGTTTTGCCCTGGTTATGGGCTTTTGTTCTTATATTAACATGCATGACAACTTTCATTCAAACAAAAATCTAATCCATCTCAGTTACTTCTTTAAGGCAGAATGACTCAGGTTTTGTGCGTTAGTTTTAATAGGAGGGGATTTAACATTTTGACTTGACCTCATTCTCAGTGTTTAAAGATCTCTGCTTATTATCTGCTTATAGTTAACTGAAAGCACACAAAATGTTGCCTTTTAGTGCCACAGTGTAAGTTAATGCAGGTGAGCGGTGACTTGGCTTCCTGGCTTTGTGTCGGCACTTTCATGTCCTTTGACAGTAACACCCCCCCCTCCCCCGAGCAGCGTAACAGTTTCAGATCCCTCACTGCGATGTTGGAACATGAGCTTATCCGCCACATGTGGACAGTCTTTTCTACAAAGCGGTGTGCAGAACGGCTGTGGCTCACCTTTTATCCAAATGCTTAAATTATGGTCCACTAGCGATTTCTCTATGCAGTATTCTTACACACACATACACACTTATGCACACACACACAGAAGACATCCAGAGTATTTACTGCTTTGAACAACAAGCCACTCAATTTACAAGACAGTTTATCAATTTGATTGTGAAATAGCTTGTTCTGATGTTCTAGAGGAAGTCATAGACCTTTAACTTTCTTACACACATGCACACACACACACGTACACTCTGACTGTGTGGGTGCACTAAGAATGTTTGTGACGTTGCAGCTTGTGGTGCTTTATGATTGTGTGCTGCACACACACAACCCCGTTTTCAGAGGCACAGAGCATTAAATTTTAGGAAGTTCCAGTAACAGGGCACACTGTCCTAATGAGCAATCGAGTTTTTTCAACAATTTTTTTGTTTATGTGTGTGTGTGTGTGTTGGTGGGTGGGTGTTTGGGTGGTGGAAGGGGAAGCTAAGCAGAATTTTTTGAAAAGGAACTGGTGCACAGGTGACACAGAAGGTGTCAATTTATTGATTTCTCTTCTCTTTTAACATTAAAGTGAATTTTATCCTTTATAATCTCACAGGTGACACTGTCAAAGCTTATGTTCCTCAGAGTTAAGAATATTAGTATATAGCTTTATTTAAGAGGCATTAATAATTAAATCAAGTTGAATTAATCTCTATTTTGGCCTGAGAGCCTTTGAAGTTAGTCTTAGTTGTGTCTCTTGACACTCCCTCCTAGAGAGAAGCCTTCCATTGCGCAACATATTCAGGTTAAACAACCTAGCAGTGCATGTTATTGCACCATCATGATACAGTGGCCATTGTTAATGTACTAACATCAGAATTTGATACTAAAACTCAGCAATGTCAGAGATGATCTGCCCAACATTTACTCTGCA
The DNA here is from genome assembly GCA_029814665.1 of Acanthurus lineatus. Classification (NCBI taxonomy): domain Eukaryota; kingdom Metazoa; phylum Chordata; class Actinopteri; order Acanthuriformes; family Acanthuridae; genus Acanthurus; species Acanthurus lineatus. The sequence goes on along the minus strand of JAPZDV010000006.1, from coordinate 3,986,347 downwards.
CACAAGCTTCACTGAGCTTCTTTTCATCCTGCTGACATTTAACTTCATTTAACTATTTTATTGATATGATTAGTAGGCATGTGAGCTTGTTTTCCAAAACTGGAAATGCAATAACTCTGTGGCACATGAAAGGTGCTTTGTTTTTATCGCTGCTGCAATCTCAAGAGTGTCTGACGTTTGCTGCTTGTGATCATTAGGTGATTCCACTGCTGGCAAATTACTGAGTGTTTCTCAGCTTTCCTCACTCTGTTTTCTGCCACAAATTATGATTACAACTTCCTCTGGTGAGAGCTCACTCATTGTTGTTTCTCTTCCTGTTCTGCAACTTGACATAAAAGCAGCCTGACTTGAGCGGTCTTGCGTTTGAAATATGAGAGATGTTCTGCTGTTTCCTGCTCCGCCTCATTCAGGCGACGGCACATTACACTCATCTGTGAGTCGGCTTCCCCTTAATCTGTCACTTGTTGTGAATATTGTCCAGTTGAGAGTTTAACAGTGGCAACAGTGTTGGAGTTGTGTGGGCTGAAAATGGAGAGGTAGAGAAGTAATTTGAAGTCTTAGGGGTGTTGAGTCACTTCCCTCTTCTAGTGGGCTCTGTGTGTGCCTGCCTAGCCGCCTTCAAAGGAACTGTGATCCTGTTCGAGCTTGTCACTTGTCTTGCCTCCTCTCCTCCCACCTCTGCATCTGTCATTCAGCATCATGCCCTTATGGTGAGATGCTGTTGAGTCACCAGACTCAAACACACTTTCGCTGCTGTTTTCTGCCCCGGCGCTCTGCTCCAAACACAGTCCGGTCCGCTGAGGAGATGTTTACTCAGAAGTGTTTGTGTCTTAAGGAGACGTCTGTGTGTACACAGAGCATATGCTGTACAGTATATGTCTGCAAGGCATATCATAAAGAAGACAGGAGGTAAATAGTCATTCAGAGAGACATGAGATGTGTGTACAGTATAATGAGCTGCAACTCATAGAACTTATTTGAACCAGGAATCTAGTAGGTAAAAACTAAAAAATCAATTTGCCCTGATGGATAAACCTGTTCTTAAACAAATAACAATGAAGACACCTCAGAGTGAAGACAGGG
>JAPZDV010000006.1:3960894-3985164 GCA_029814665.1 Acanthurus lineatus | reverse complement strand
AAAAAATCAATTTGCCCTGATGGATAAACCTGTTCTTAAACAAATAACAATGAAGACACCTCAGAGTGAAGACAGGGAGTAAAAAAAGAAGTCATTAAATTATTTTGCTTTTGAACGATTATCTCATCATCTCATTACATAATGAGTTCTTGAACTAAAGATGTCACTTTTTTCAGTCTAGTTTTATATCCAAATTCTTTTATTTTTTCTAATTAGGATGGGAACTTGACATTAAGCCCAATCACACATTATTTTTTACATCATGTTAGCACAACTGGTGTTAAAAACCCCCTAAAATATCATAACTTGACTATACTGACTTGTATCAGGCAAAAGCAGTTCATAAATAGAAATGTGTTTTCACTTTCCTCCACTGAAAGAGGAGATGTCACTCAACTCAAATCTTTAATTCAAACCTACATCAGACAAGCTAGATGTGGTCAGTTGCAAATTCAAAAGTCAGTCACAGGCAAAGAAACGCAAAACCTCCAGCTCAGACGAGTCAGTTCAGAAATGAGCAAAACCACTTGCACTGTGTCAACCACTTACCATTTTGAGCAGTCTGAATGTCCCTAATTTTTATGAACAACAGACTCCTCATCTGAGTCCCACACATGTTTTAGCTTCAGTCTGAGTTTCAAACATGAAGTTGTAGCTGAAATTTCCAATGCTTTATCTCGCTAGCCATCATGATGTTGTTGGTCTTCCACTGGTTAAGCTAACACAAGCAGCAATGGTCTGATACCCAGATTTTTTATAAGAAATTAATTAAACATTTAAATGATGTCTTGAGATAAACTTTAAATAAAATGGTAGAGTGAAAGCTAATTTGTGACTTTAAGATAATAAATGTCTGACAACAATAGCTTGAGGAGAATTTATAATTAAATTACCAAGTAATTCCACTTCATAAGTTGACATGCAGTACATTCAAATACCGGAAGTGTTGTTTTTTTTCAACAGCTGTATTTTCCTAACCCTGGATTTGATGTGATGGATAAGCTTGTAGTTTAAAAAGTCTTTTGCCATTTAGCTACTTGTGCAACATCTGTTGAGTTGCATTCAGGTATACAATATGCTGCTGGGAAGAAGCATGGACTCATTTTAAATAAATAAGCTATGTGGCATCAGATCAGTTCAGACAGACTTGTGTATTCAGTGATACCCAAACATTTCAGGCAGTAACAAAGGCATTTCTAGTAACAGTATGACTATCTGAACAACCCCTATTTAGGAATAAGGGGGATATTCTGTTTTTCTGTTTTTTTTTCAGTGAGGTTTGTCAGTTTTTCCGTTTGTCTAGAGAATTATGGGAAAAAAATATTTTTTTGATTTTTATTACATTTTTGGAAGGATGTAGTATGGACTAAGGGAGAATACATTAAATTTAGGGCATATTGAATCACAGGGCAGAAGCGAAAAAGGATTTATTTACCTTTGTAAACAATATGAGATAGCACGTTGGACCAAGGCAGAATAAATGCAACACATCTTCAGCAGAATCTAAAAAAAAAAAACATAACCAATTGTAGAGATCAGATGAGATCACAGTCCACATTCACCAGATTTTATGGAGTGCTCAGGGACAGTGTTTCATGGGAGAACCGGTACAATCGTAACAAGACTCTTTTCTTAAATTTAGCCTTGTAACAAGATGTGTATGCTTTTAAATATACACAAATAATACACCTAATTATATTTCTACTTACACCCAAATTTGAATTTTCTACCATAACCTCCAGCAGACACATAGAGGAAAAATATTTCAACTTTCAGATTTATGAGAACAAGCAAATATAACAACCTTAAGGTTTGCACTTAATGATTTATGTATCATAAAAGAGTAGATTATTGGCCTTGGCAGAGGTCTGAGCTCTCCAAGTGCCCTTCTAGTTGTTATTGTCAACAAATCCCATAAAAAGACCAAAAGGAAAAATGTGTTAGTCCGTCCCTCAGTACTTTCCAACTTTCCTACACTCTGTGGCACTCAGCCTCTGGCCCATTTGTTCCTACTAAAGATGTACCGCCTTAAAAAAGCGGGGTTATAAATGTATACTTTAATTTTTTTAAGGGTTTTATTATGTCATAAATCAGCTGGGAACTGTAGTTTTAAGCAAACCTTACTCAACAGGAGTAAATGGTGCACTTATTTGGGACTATTTTCAGCTATATGTTTGGTGCTTTAGTGAGAATTTACAGTTGCAGGACAGTGTACGTGGTTTTAACTTATAATAAGCCACAGTGCTCAGACTCATTGTAATTATGGAGCGTGTCACAAAGTTCAACCATGTGACTCACTGATGGGCTTTTAACAATTTTTGGCAAACACTTGAGCTCCATGGACAAAGACAAACAAGGCAAATATAATATAAGAGGCTTTGGATACACAGACAGTATTTGTTACTGGAAAAATGACTTTATTGTTTTTGGTCTTTTCATGTAGAAAACAAAGAAGATCCATATTTCTTTTTTAATATAATTTTGGTACTTATCAGAGTGACATATACTTCAAATGTCAGTGGGTGCCTGTTACTGCAGTGCTCAGATCAGTAAAGTTTTACTTGACCAGGCATTTGATTGGACAGAAGTGTCGCTCTGGTTTCTAAACCTAGAATAAACACTATAAATAGCACGGTGGCAACACAGATATTTCAGTCTGCCGTTATGGGGATTGCTGACTATTTTTTCACAGCATTCGGCTTCTCCAATTGGCTACTGGGTGGCCGGGTGCCATCCTTCTTGCTAGCATGTTAGGATGTCCAAAAAAAAAATGGTTCCTCACACAGCTGTGACCTTAAAGAGGAAGCTTCAAGCCCTGACGAGATATCAGCTCCATGCTAATCACCTCATGCATGTCCTGCTCAGTTGACAGGCCCTTTTCCTTTTCCTCTTTAACTTGCCAGTAGAACTCATCATACAGTGAGTGGTAAAATGTGCAGCACTTACTTGTTGATGACTTCTTGATGTGTTTCAGAATGCTAATTTGAACCGGAATCTAATGTGCAACAAGCAGCATAAACAAAAGCACAAACACTGTTATCTATTGTCACAGATCACCAGCAGTTTTTTCTCCCTTTGCGGCTTAGATATTCTATGTTATGCAAATGTTTGTGGGGCAAACGCTTCTTGTCATGATACTGACCTGAATGTGTTGATTTCTAGACTAAGTGGTAAAGAACAGGCTGTTCAGTAAGCTCCAGTTTGTGTCTGTGTGGTAGATGTACTGGTCATAGATACTCTCACAGGGCAAATATGCTGCAGTTTAATTTCAGCATGTGCTGTCCTGTGCAACATCCTGAGGGAAAATCCAGTCTCTTTTTCCCTGACCACAGCCTGGTGACGGCAAAAGGCTTCCAGCCAATAGGCAGTGGCAGCAGGCACTGAACTGAATCTTGTGTCATTTTTCTCTTAATTGGCTTGCAAAGATAAAATCTCAACTAGGAAGCTCATTCTCCTTTTCTGACATGACATCCTCACAAAAGAGCCTATCTGTATGAAGCTTTGGCAGTTGATGGTATTTCCTCCCTGTGTCCTGCAGCATGGAGGGAATTACAGGTTGATCAAGTGGATCAGACACACAGCAGCTACAATAACATTGATTGTAATGAGCAGGGCTCTTCCCCAGTGTCTGTTATCGTCGTCACTGAAACAAAACCTTTATTTCCTTTCTTTGTTCAAAGTACGAAACACTTAACTGAGGTTAAACTTGGGAGTCTAGTTGTGTCAGCAGGTTTTGAACATTTGCCTAATGTTCGTTGGAAATGTTACAGCAGCTCGAGGCTCATCCTGTTGCAGTGGCCTGATGAAAATTATTGGGTTTTAAAAAAAGTTTCTTTCAACTGTTTAATTTCATTTGACACGTTCTAGTAGAATCAATAAGAAATTATATTATTATAAAAAACCTTAAACCTTTTGTGAAACTGTAGGAATATTTTCCTTATAAATCTAATGGTGCTATCATTATTCCTCCTAATATCCAATAGATCATTTATCATTTAGTTAACTGTATGGACTTTTTAATGATACATGAGTTCTTCACACATACAGATCCACAAGATGTGACCATCAATACAAGCAAAACTTCAAAACGATTCAGCTTCTTGCAGTGGATCACACCAGCTGTGACCACACTCACCCTTTGTGTGATCCTAACTACATCTGGCACTTTTTTTAACTTTATCAAGTTAATGAAGTCTGTCAAGTGAAAATAAGATCCAGCGAAGGACTCAAAACCTCTTCTGTTTTTTTCCACTGCAACAAGTGTCTCCCACTGCACATTTTGCCACAATGACACACACAGAGACTTAAAAGAACAATACATAATAGTCACAAGGCCACAATTCCTAAATGTTCACATTTGCTTTCAGCCATTTTAAAAATTATCAATAGCTCCTCAGACGTACTGTAAAACAGTTGTTGTAGTTTAAAGAAGCTGTTGAAGACTCTAGAAATGGTGATGTTGGTCAGTTCTTTATGTCTGCCAGACAAGTTTTACACAGACATTCCTGGTCTCTGCAGGATGTATCCTACTGACTTTGGTGATTCCCATAATTTTTCTTAATTGCCCACATGAATTCAACATTTTCTGCTCAAAACTTAAATTGCAATGAATATTTGGCTCAGACATCGGATGAATTTTAACAACATCAATTAACTTTTAGTAAATCATGGCTTTCAACTTTTAGTTTTGTTTAGTTTGATCCTTGTGTTTGAGCGCTGCAGCTTTAATCCAGTATAAGATGCTTGCTGACCTGTAATGACTGAAGAGTAGCTGCATGTCAGGGCTTCATATCCTTTTTTAATTATGCTGCTGAGGAGAGATTAGTGGCTTGGTACCACTTCCTCCTCTGTTAATATTCAGATCCTCAGGGTGGCCGTTCTGAGGTCGGCAGGGTTCCCTAGGACACTCACCCACTTGACATGCCTGCGTATGACTTCCTCAGAGGAGGGAAAACCCTCCAGTGACACTTATGTAAAAGGAGGAAAGAATGATTTTGTCAGACAGCAGTCGTCTCCTCTGCAGTTACCTTTGATGCCTTCTGTGTAGCAGAGATAATAAGGTTAAGGAGGCGAATGGGGTGCATTTCTAATTCACATTCGATGTGGTTAATGCATTAATGCTTGTCCGGTCGGGGAATACATTAGGAGAGTGAGCGGATGTAGGAAGCTATAGTTGACTATGTCATTAGGGGATGACCTCATCATGGTATTTATAGGCCTGTTTCATTTTCTCACTGATGGTGGAGGAAGCGGGATCCTGAAGCTGGAGCTGTTACCAAAGCAGCTCAAGTCTCACTACTGTACATCCATGCACCCACTCTTCCTCCGCACTTAACCTGCTGGCTGCTAGTACTTTTTTTTTTCTCTTTTAAGCGTGTCTGCTTGTCAGTATGCTAACCATGTATTAGCATCCTGCGGAGGCTAGAAATGAGCTTGTTCTCATTAGAATGTGCAGGGTTTTTTGGTGCCTGCAGTCAGAGCGAGCTGTATCAAGGCCTTGCCGATTGCATAACAGTTATTCTTGGTAAATTTTGACAGACGCTGGCACACTATCTCGTAAAAGTCTTGTTTTTAAGAAGTCTTCATGAGCCAAATTGCCATGGTAACTGCTGAAAACTTTCTCATGTTTGTAGTTTACACAAGAGGGCCTGAACTCAGGCTCGTTAATGCTGCTTAACCACACTCAGATGTGATGTTTACTGGGGGTCCCAATAATCTGGGCTGTAATTCGTTAATGGACTCAGTCGGACTTGAAAGCGGAATGTTAGAGGAGCTCGCAGTGAATGCTGCTTTGTCAGCAGACGGTTTGCAGTGCAGATAGATGAACGGCCAGTTTCCTGCTTTTTTTTTTTCTTTTCGGACTCTTCTGGACACAGAAACCAGCTCAGTGCTGTTGTTGGCAACCGTCTCCAGGAAGTGTCTCCCCTCTGCTCCGCGCTGCTCGCTTTTTCTGCTGCATGTAAACAAGCTCTTTTATTCATTGTCTGGGCTGGGAGGGAAGGAGGGAGGGAGGAGGCGGGGGGAGGTACTGTGGGGACACGGAGAGGGAGGTGAAGTCAGTATTCAGGAATGTGCCTGGGCAAGCCTCGGGTTGACACAGCCCAGATGACTGTGAGGGAATCCTTGGCAGAGGGAAGCCGGGGAACCCCGTTCAACACCTCCAGCCCTTTCCCTCCCTCCACCCTCTTTTTTTTACTTCCCCTTCTCCCTCTCTTTCTTTCCCCTCTTTCCCTGTCTTGTCTTCTCAGTCTGTCCATCTTTGTCTCTGGAGTCGCAGCCAGCCTGTCTGCCATAAAAAAACATTATACAACCGGCGAGGCACAGTAATGGGGAAACAGTCTTATGTCAGACTGGTGGAGCATGGAAAACAGCAGAACTTACTTCTGCACATTTCTGCTGCTGCTGCTGGCTGATTAAAGCCAAAGTCCCCTGTGTGTTCAACTGTGTCCAACCTGAACTCTAAAAACTCTCATGACAGCAAGTTTTAAAAACTATTTACAATGAGTCATCAACTATTATTACACAAGCCAGGGATGATCATTCATGGAGATGAGCGAAGACCTCTGCACGAGGGTCAGTCTTCCCCCAAAAGGTTGTTATCTAATAGATTGTGTACAACTAATAATACTCATCAGATCATATGCAGCTAGACTGAAAGAGTTATCAGAGTGCTGGGCTTTAACACCCAATGAAAAACATGAATTTTCTCAAACAGCTTGTTTGCACTGCAGTATTTTGTTTCGCTTCCATGGATTTCATTACAAACTCAATTGAGAAAGTTATTCCACCTGAGATTATCAAACATCTTTTTAATCTTCCTTGGCAAGAGTCTGCTGTCTTTTGACCTCTGAAAAAAAAACACATTTGAAAGCTGTGGGAAGATTCCAGAGGTCCTGATGGGAAACAAATTTCTCTTTCCGTCAGTGGCATGAGTCAAGTGAGTGGTCGCAGGGTTTTTTTGTTTTTTAAAGACGGCTGCAGGCTCAAGTCATGGCCCTTTATCCTCCCAGCCCCTTTCTTCCCCAAGGCTCTGATAGAGGGTGGCGTGGTTTGTTCAAAACATGCAGGGAAACACAAGTTTTCCACTGCTTTAGAGAAGAGAAACCACATTCCAGAGAGAAAACAAGGCGAACAAAGACTTTGATGGCAGACAAATGAACAAAATTGAGCATAAAATTGGCCGATGACATGTGTGTTATCATTAGTCATCAGGTTCCTCAGATGTGATGGATGTGGTTTGTTTCATTGGCCCTGTGGCTGTGCGTCGGACTTGATGAGGACCTGACAAACGTCATGACTAAGCACGCCCGTCTCATTGTGGCGACACTGATCAACAGTTCTTGTCAGCTGGATCGTTTTTAGAAAATGACTGATGTGTTTTCTACTCACACCAGTGACTCATATGTGCGGCGGGTTCTGGTTATCACATCAGAGTTGATAAGATGCTCAGCTTGTCTCAAAAAGCCAAGAAATACAGCTTTTCTTTTGAAATGACAGATGAAAAATGACAAGATGATGTGTGAGAGAGAGAAAAACAAGTTTTTGATTTCTTGTGTTTCTTGTGGGTGCTTACCCACATACTGATGCAAAAAAGAAGTGTGGGGGAGCTGTTAGAGCTCTGAACGCTAAAGAGAAATAAAGTTTAGAGTCTGAGGTTGCAGCATGAACATCAATGACATCACAGCTGTGTTTATGAACTGTTAAATGAACAAGCATGCAAGGGTTACATTTATTCTAAAAGCCTCAGAAAGGGCTCAGACTATTGATGTTTTTCATTGTTTAATATTGTCATTTGTTTTTTTGTTTTTTTTAGTCAAAACCTACCATCCCAGAGCTTTATCTTACCTATTAAAGTAATGTTCTTTGTTTTATTAACAATCTAAACTCACACACATTAATTTAACACTTTTATAAAACAAAAAAAAATGGAAATACTAATGTGAAGCTATAAATAGTCCGTTTTTTTTTTTTTTTTTTTGGCTTGATATATTATTTAACAATTGATAAGGCCTCCCATGACAACTACTGTTCTCTGATTATATATTGTCCCTTAAGTGCCCTAATCTTATGTTGACAGGGAAAAGCTGCTGTTTATTCTGGCATGGTATTGGTCAAAGTGTCAGGGGCATTCTGATGTAAACAAACATGAATGCAAACCAACAGGCAGTATTTGAGACAGCAAAATTTATCAAGGTCAGGCTCTCATGTCATTAAAAATATGATAAATGTAACAGAGTCATGTGCAGACATCAACATTTCATTTCAGAGCTACTTCCTGGTTTCTTTGTAGGCATTTTCAGACATAATGGAAGGCCAAGTCAATTCAGTTATACACTTTTTTGGTTTCAGTGTCCACTTAAAACTTTTAGCAATACAATAGCAGCATAACAAATATGGGACCCTTGGAGATTTAAAGCTGAAACAGTCAAGTAGTCATTTCTTCTGAAAGCTGTTAACCATCAATTTAGCATTTCAATAATTGGTTAGTGCCAAAACGCCCAAAAAGAACCTCTGGTATCTCACTTATTAATATTTTCTATGTTTTTTGTAGGTTTCAGTGATATTAAATTATATATTTTGACAGTTTGTTGATTTTAAAAAAGCTATTTTGGCTTTAGGAATGTATGATGAGCTTTGTTAATCAAATCTAACATCACCTGAAGCAAACAATTAACCCAGAAAATAACAGACAGATGAGTCATCTGTAACCAGACACAGGAGGTAAAATATGTATCACAAAAAAAATTAGAACTGAAACAACTGAGAGATTCAGACATTCGTCTTGGGAAAACACACTCATCCTCATCATCACAGATATATCCAGTCCCATCTAACAGGTCATTTGAAGCCATTCGAGGGCTGACGGACCATCAGTGATTTTAAGTTAACCTTTACAAGAGCAGAAGATGAGCAATCATACTGGTATCAAAGGCCTTGGTTAGTTCTTATGAAGCTGTTTGTTATTACAGAGTCGGTGCAGAGGGACAATATGAGTGTTGCTCTGCAGCTGAGTTGATACTGTTGGCCTGAAGCTGCATAAAAGGTACTGAGGATGGAATTTAAAACATCCTGAGTTCAGAAACCATAAACTATCATTTGTCTCAGTAGTATCTAGCCTTGGATTGGAAGTTATCCTCATCAGCAGCAATGCAACAGCTGATAAAAATAGTTCTTAGCTTGAAAACCTTCCTGCATTGCGCATTTTCTCTCCATAATCAAGCAGAGCGAATCAGTAGAGCAATTCATACGTGTCGGTGCATGTCAAAGTCATCCTGAATTAATCAAATGTATTAACTGCTCTTTGTCTCTCTCCTCCACCCCACCCCCCACCCCCCTCTCTGACTCCGCCAATTTGATTCCTTTACAACCGCCGTGGTGTGACTTCCACAGAGCTCCCAGCTGAAGAAGGTAAATATTGATCTTTCCAGTAAGCTGCGATCCTCCTCCCTTTACTACCTGATTAGGCGTCTTGAGCCAGGATCTTTTCTTTTCAGTAGACTGAGGGCTATGCTTTGGCAGTGTACACAACTACAGCTTCCACCCATGAACACACAACTCTGCTCCTCTGTAAACACAGGGATTGTCTTTCTTCTCTATATTATAAAACTAATGCTAAAACATCTCACAGATCTCTTTCTATCCTTAAGCTTGAGGGCACACTTTAAGTCCTGTTAATGACAGCCACAAACATGAAGTGTAATGTGGGTTTGTCTATTTCAGGAAAGTCCCTGTGGGAGCTGGTGGTGGAGCAGTTTGAAGACCTCCTGGTCAGGATCCTGCTGCTAGCTGCCTGTGTCTCCTTTGTGAGTATGACCCAACTAATTAAAATGCCAGGGACCTTCATCTTATTTGCTCTTGATCTTCTAAAATGTACCCTTTTGAGACCCAGTATGGACTACAGCCAGGACGTTGCCACCTAATAGACTGCCCCATTAGCTTCAGGCAGCTTTATTACCCTGTTAGAACGCCGCTCAACCCTAGTTAGTGGTCCCTTTTTAATGTGGAAACATGCGTATTACAGGCGTTTCCACACTGTTGATATGGTTTTAGTGAGGCAAACAGGCTGAGCAATTCTGCCAAACTGGAAACAAAACTATCAATCAAAACGTGCTCAGCTGCGGCGCCTCAAACTGTGACCCTGCTTGCCATCCGAGGGCGGTGAAGGTCAGAGAGGGGTGGGGTGAGGGAATCCTGTCTGCATAATAACTTTTTTCCATCTATTACAGCATGTCCCCGGTGTCTCGCGACGGAATTGCTGCTGCTATTTCTGACAGTAGGAAAATTGCTCTAAAAATGTATATGACACAATATATCTCCTCGAACTGTTTTTGCGTTAGTGAGAGGCTCTTAAGCAGGCGTGGGCTGCAACTGCAGGACTGTGAAGTGTGGGCTCACTTTCCCTCATGTAAATCAGGCTTTCCTTGCTTTAAAAAGCTTGTTTATAGTGGAACGCAGCCCCTGTTCCACTGCCCACAGACCCTCAGGCTTCACAATGTCATCTTTGCCTCGAGTGGTTTCAGCTCAGTGACTAAAGTGAGGTTCATTGTGACCTGATCTGACAAGAAATAACAAATATATAACGCTCCAGAGAAGCATGTCTTAAGCGCAATCATCTGCAGAGCCTGTCTGCTGATGAATTACACTCCTTCAGGCCTTCTCTAACCTTTTAACGTGTCTGTTTGCTCACTGTTTTGTATGCCACCAGTGTAATCAGGGAGTGGCTTAAGTAGAAGGAACTGGAGTTAAAGTCAAATGTTGGCCTGGGACTCATTTGGCTGTTATTTTGAATATATTCAAACTGTCATGATTAGACTCTCCTGCCTCTTTTGCATAACACAAAAGTGAAGTTTATTACCAGACAAAACAGGGGAGGTAAATATGTTTTATAATTTTTATATGACCATGAATTAGTAGCTAAATAATTGGGAATTTAAATGGTTAACATTTCAAAGATGTGAAGCCTGAGCTTCACCTCAGTTCATCTAACCATTTTAATATTCTTTACATAATTTAGCTATTTTGCTGAAACCGCATGCTTACGCTCATCCAGCTCTGTGGCAGGGGTTTACAGAGCAGTGGCACCCAGAAAGCCACACAAGCCACCTGAAACAATCATGCACTTCCTCCCTTTGAGCTGAAGGAAGAGAGAGGGCTGATCTTTTATTTGGTTTTCCAAGTCACCACGTAAGTTTGAGCTTATGTTGGGGAGGTCAAGAAAGCACAGGAAGGGACTGAAAAAGTCAAGTGACAGTTGAATTGATTGACTGATTTCAAGCCTCCTTTGTTTACGGCACATTTTTCAATAGGTGACCTTCACAGTGTTTTTTTTCTGATAAATTTGACATGAATAAAATGTTTTTCCATCCATGTGATGTTCCAAAACACCGGAGGCTTTCCGATATTATCTGTCTTCCATCTGTCGGCGTGTGCCTCAGCGTTCAGTTATGCGTGTGTGGGCTGAGGAGTGGATGTTTGAAACTGTAAGGTGAGGTCAATTTGGGGATGAAGTTTGATTTCAAGTCTCGATGTAGAATTTGAGCTTATTTTTGGACTCAGATTGCAAAGGCAGGCAGTTTAATTTTAATTTGCCCATTTGAACTCCCATTCAGCTCGAAAGTAGGAGTTAGCTATTTGAAACCCTCCCTGAATGTGTGCTGATTGAGTGTTTTTGGAATCGTCCTCACTGAGAGGACTGCCATTGTTGCCCTCCAATCTCGGCTCAGTCAGAAGGCAGATTTACCGTCCCAAATGATGTGGAATGATGAACTATCGACCGGGCTCAGGCTGCTGTGACGTGCACTCTGGTGCTCAATACTCTGTGGAGAATATACCCATTTATCATCTGATAAGCCCCATCAGATCATGTGAAAGTAGATCCACTTTGTCTCTTTCTCTCTCTCTCTATCTCTGCTGCATTTGTTGTGCAGTAATTTCAGTTTCTATACCTCTTATTGATAAATTAATAGAAACATAAATATGAAGTCATTACTGTGTTGCCTTGGGGAGCCTTTTTTCTGTTGTGATCTCCATATTTCGGTGCTCGTTATAACAGCTAAAGCTGAGTGACTGCCATTTGTGACGCGCTTGCAGAGTCCATTAGTATTCAGTCATCATCTGTCATCATCTGATTAGGGAACAGACACACATGTATGAAACTGGCGTCAGAGCATTTCTGTCTGCCTTTCATTTCCATTCTATGTGAGCCAAAGAGAGAATGAAAAATTCGCTCAGCAAAGTAGTTTCACATCTTAACTCTGAATGGAGTTCAAGTTTGGTGAACTTTGACCAGCGAGGCCTCGACCACGAGCAAAGAGGTGTATGTGGTTGAACCCTCAAACAGGCTTCAAACACTCAACTGATTTCAGGGCATGTGTGACCGTGCCCAGCACTTTTAAAGTAAATAAGTGACAAAAATATAGTGAAGAATTAGACAAATGATCCATCTTAAGTTTGCCTTTTGACATATTTTCTTTAAGTTTTGGATGTGTGCACCAGACACCCTGTTTGTCTTTCAAAGAAAGTGTGTAACAAAGGGTTATTATCGGAAGCAGTTCCTTTAATTTAATTAAATTAAAGTGTTTATACTTGTAAGATTTATATTTAAAATATATTAACCAGACACAAACCTCTGACAATTTCAAGCCATTTGAGGCATTATTTTAAAGCAGCTTGAACCACTGTTTTTCGTTTAACACGAGGTCACATGACTAACGTAGCTGAAAGGGGAAGCTCATAGCACAAAACTCAAAAAGAATAGTTATTGTTCTCTGCAGTTTACCTCAGGTCTTCAGACTCTATCAGCTCATTATCTTGGTAACCTGCTTGATTCTCTCTTGCTGCTCTCAGTAACACTGTTTTCAACCACACTCAACAACAGTTTTAAGAGCAAAAGAATATGCAATACATGTCAGGGCCAATGGAAAGATAAATATGGTTAGCAACTAGCTAGTTAACACAGTGGAGCACCCAGGAGCTTTAGGGATTTAACTTAACAGGATAATAATATATATTAGTGTTGCATCTACTCTGCTTTTCTCAAGTTGACAGAATGATAATTCAGGTTTGAGTTGTGTCGTTGATTTCTTTTCTTGCATGTCATATCCTGAGTCTGTCTTTAGTGTGTTGCTAAAATAAGAGATAAAAAAAGAGTGGAATTACTGTGCATTGAGTCTAGACACAGCAGAATAAGTATAAACACCAGAACAGACTGAATTGTATCAAAACTTAAATCTGATGTAGAACAAGACAGGAATATGACACTAACTTAATGTTCAGAGGGTGAAACCTAATGAGATGCTTCTACATCACTTGAACAGGATGAACACTTCACATTAATTATAACACTTAAAATCTTCATATCATAGTTGGTTTGAAGTTCCTGAACATATTTATTTTAAAGTAGGTATATTTGACTAGAAGCTAAGTTATAATGTGAAGCATTCCAAAATCTTTTCTGTCTTTTAACATGCAAGTAAATTAGTTTTGTTCAAAGCAAATTTTATTTTTGCTTTTCTAGCTGCTGACTGTCCTGCTTTTCAGCCCACTCAAGCCTCCTGTTCTGGTACACAGTCATTTTGAAAAAGACACTGCAGCCTGAGAGAAGAGCAGATCTCACGAAATCCTCATGTAAATGTTCATTTGTGTGTGATTTTCCTATCACCAAGAGGTTTGGTGTACTCTATCTTCACCGTGACTGCAAAAGAATACGGTGCTTTATAAGAGAGAAAGTTTTTTAAATGAGCCCCGTTCATCCAGTGTCACCCCAACTGCTTGATTTCCCCACTTATCTCATTTCCTGCAGGATTTAAATTATTTTTATTTCCATTGTCATTTTAACCATTGTCTTTCTGCTCTAGGCTACTCAAAGTGTAAGAGCTTTGTCATTACATTTTTTGTGCTTATGACTCTATGCAATTATATTTATTTATTTAGAATGATTTAAACTTGAAAGCGAAATGAAATTCCAACTAAAATGAATGGCACAGTCTAGATACTGATAGAGAAATGTTTATTATGTGTGATTAATTAGAGCTGCACCATTTAATTATATTTGTTTTGAATGTCCACAGCCTCTGAAAAAGTCACAGCCGTACCAGCTGGATGGGAGAAATGCTAGCTTTTAATTTGTTTTCACAGTAGTCTGCAGTATCTTTGCTCATGCAGTCTCTCCCACTCTGAAACGCTTGCAGCCTCTAGCTGTAGTCGCTGCAGTGGAAACAGGCCTGGAACTTCTGGCCGGTTCCCTGCTTTTCTGTTTCAAGTGCTGGGGTTGTGAAAAGAGTGGGCTATTAGTGGATCTCTCCTGATTTCAGCCACACTTCATCACCTGCTCTTGGCTGTGGAGGTCAGAGGTTTACTGAAGTGTAGAACAGCTATTCATTACCAGAGGTACTTGTACCCCAGGGAAAACAGTATTTTTTGCAGTTTTGAGGGGGACAGAGTAGAATTACAGAGCAACTCAACTACTGAAAGTATAAATCACAACTTGATTTATAAAAATATATGTGAGTAAGTTATTTTAACTGAACTTTAACCTGAACTTTTAGAGAGTGCATGAAAAAGTTAGCAAAGATTTAACTTAAATTTATGGATAGATAGTATTTAAGCTAGGTCATGGATGAATTTGGTTGAATTTGGTTGAACTTAATAGCTAAAAGTAAGCCAGTGGATAAACGGCTGGAATAAAAGCTAGAAGTAATTATTAAAAAATTTAAATAGTTCGCTAAAAATGGATGAATGGTTGGAAAAATTAATTACAGCTTAAAGTTAGCCCGTGGATAAACGGTTAAAATAATTAATTGTTAGAAAACAATTTAAAGTAGTCAGCAAAAGTACTGGGTGAAAGAGTGAAACTTTTGCCACTCCAAGTTGTGGTGTGAATAAAAACTTTACCATAATCATGTTTTCATACAATTCCATTAAGAAAAAATTAAAAACACTATTTACTTTTAATGAGTTAAGTTCAACTGAGAAGTCATGGTGAGATTAAAACTTAGTTTGCCAAGTCAGACCTGGCCAAAAAAAAAAAAAAATCCAATCACATTAGCAGCAATAATTACAACAGAATTCCACTCAGTAGATTTAATAACCCAAAAAACAATAATCTGGCACATATTAATAATTGAAAGCAACTGCGGGGAACACTTTCATTAATCTGAATTTTAAAATAATTAAAAAAGACAAGGTTGTCAGCCTCTAGTGTGGAAGACTGTAGTAATAAAAACGTAATGTGAAACACTAGAAACTGAAGCCAGTTCTGTGACAAAAACTATGATGCTTTACAAAGATAAAACCTTCTGACTTAAATAAGTTAACATGTTGCCTGAGATAATCTTAAAGATTAAAATGCATCAGTGTTGGAGTTTGGTCAGTCATTATTAATCAAGATTGTTAAATGCTATTCATTATTTCATTCATTTTTAAAATAATTGTAAAACAATCCTATTAAGAACATGACAGGTGGTGTCAATGAAGTTCTTCAGGAAGTCTGTTGAGGTCGACTTCATCTGATAAAAATGTTGGAAACTGGAACTGAGCCACAGCTCCACTGTCCAAGTATCACTTTAGTTTGATTTGCTTTCTTAACTCTTAAACATTCGAGGTTTGTTTTATTTTATTTCTGCAAGCCATTCTTGCAGTGTTTACAGTTAAGCTAGTGTGGGACTTAAGGAGTTGCAGCATAAATCCTCTGCTAATGTTATGTGTCCTGTATGTCCATGTAGGTGTTGGCTCTGTTTGAGGAGGGGGAGGAGACAACCACCGCCTTTGTTGAGCCTCTCGTCATTCTTCTTATCCTCATCGCCAATGCTGTTATTGGGGTCTGGCAGGTGAGATACACTCTTTGTCCTGTGCCACTGTGCAAAGTGTATGTACATATTAGCAACGTACACATGGTGTTCACATGTTTACAGAGACTAACGATACCTGGGAAAAACAGTGAAGTCAAAACATTTTATCCTGTCCGGTGTCCACCAGCTGTTGCAGAATACACGGATTCAACTCTATCTGTGTGCTCTGTTCAAACTGATTCAAGCTGCATGTGTGTTTAAATGCCTCAAATCTATGAGATGAGACTGTCAACACTGCAGAACATGAGTCTGTGCATCAAAGTCAAAACATAAACAAAGCAGGGAGCTCATGCAAATTGTTCTCTCGGTTCATTTGTGTTAAAGAGGAAGCAGGAATTTTTGATGCAGCCGTCAGAAAGAGAAACATGATGGCCGTTAACACTTTTGGGGATAAAAGGCATGTTGAATTGTTCTGTAAGGACCCCGTTATATTAAGTGGAATACACTAAACAGTGTTTTACTGAAAATAATAAATAGTAGTAGAAATAATAAATAACATGTTAATTCAAGAGATCGAACCAGATTTATTGAAAAAACTTCAATTGTAAAACTTAAAATTTAATGACTTTCTCTTTTTCACATCTGTCTGTGTGCAGGAGCGTAATGCTGAGAACGCCATTGAGGCTCTGAAAGAGTATGAGCCAGAGATGGGGAAAGTGTATCGCATGAACCGCAAAGCTGTTCAGAGGATTAAAGCCAGAGACATCGTCCCAGGAGACATAGTGGAGGTGGCAGGTAAGCTGCGCCTGCACCCAGAGAAACTCTTACTGACGCTTACCCAGACCAATTTAAGCTTTGTCTACCTTGTGAGGACTCTAGCGGCTGTCACTTAGCTGCCTGTGTGTTCCCTCTGCCGCTCGACGTGCACAGAAACACACACACACTCGCTCAGCCCTTTGCCACCCATTCATAAGTCTGGAAACACTATTGGAATATCTAAAATGAGATTACATAAGAGTCATTTCTGTGGATGTGCAGGTGCCAGAGCTGTTACTCAGTTGTCTCTGTTTGTGTGTGTGTGAGGTTCTGTGTAAGTGGCTGTGGTCACCCCCCTGTATTTAAGGCCCAGTTTAATTTTCCACAAGCTTTCCCCCCTTTTCCCTTTGCTTTCCATGCTCTCAGTCTTACCACCTGGACGCTGCTGGATGTTTGTCAGCACACTCCCCCACGTTACATGCACATACACACACACATACACAAACACACAATTCCCCTGCTGTAAACTCGCCCATGTGTGGGCAGCCTTGTCTAAAAATAGTCTTGTTGTCACTCTGGTTCCAGAACATCTGTGTATGCCAGAGTTAATGTGTGAGTGTGCAGACATGTAGCGCGGAGAAGCTCACCTCAGCATCAACATGACCGCTTCTGAGGGGGTAATCCTCAGCTTTGGCTACTGATTCATCTCAGACGGCTCAGAGTGATGTGTGGGGAAGGAGGGAGAGCTCAGGATGTGTGTGTGAGAGATCACAGCGTTCATTCATAATAACAGCACGGAGAAGGCAAGGAGAGGTGTCTGCTGCGTTGATAACAGTGAAGCCTTGACATTTTTCAGTTTCAGTGTGTTTCAAAAATGACAGCAGACTATCAGTGAGGGTTCTTCAGACTGCCCCACCCTTCAGATATGCTAAAATGTTCCTCTATCCTTTCATGGAGAGTCAAGTTACACCTCTTGCATGGAAAATTATGAAATACACCTACAGTGTGGGTGAGTGTGTGTGTGTGTGTGTGTGTGTGTGTGTGTGCTAATGTGACAGGTAGCGCTTCCCTGGAATTTGGGCTTGTTGCAGCCGGTGTGCTCAATCACACATGCTTGCGCACATGGCAACATGCAGACAAGCCCACACAGGTAGCAAGCACCCAAATGACTCCTCTCTTCTCCAACCCCCACCTACTACCACCACCACCACCGTCCCCACCGTCACTGTCAACACGAACTATGTCACCATGCCAACGCTTCCTGCTCTGCTCAGCTCATCTCTGTGACGCAGAGGTTCACGAGGGGTTGAGGTTTTAACGACACCTGTGATGACAGTGTGCAGCAGAGACCGATATGACTTGAAATGAACCATCTGCTGTTTGAATAAGGGATTCGATATTATTGCTGGCTGTCAGCAGCTGCTATGGATCCACGCTGGTTGTCCCATTGCGGGCATGCAACAACACTGCACAGCCACGTTATAACCAGCATTATTGTGTTGTTTGAGGGAGACTTTTAAACAAGTGGCCATGGACTGTGGATGAAAATGAGACTCTTTAAATGTTGATTAATAGTCTTATTTATGGTAGACATTATAGTATTTATACAAGGGGCATAATAATGTAGAAAAGTCATTTTATCGACGCTGTTGTTGGTACAGTGCATTCTCTTTTTATCATTTTTCATTATGGCATAGGGTGAGGATATTTGCCTCTGCAGCCAGTAGAGATGGCTGGATATAGACGCAAGTGTGAAACCCTTTATTACAGATGAGGCTGTATTTAAAGCTGGAACTTGCACAAAGTACAGAATGCATATAAAGTCAGAGTTAACTTTAAGAAGAGCTATGTCAGTAGTGCTTTGCACCCATATATGAAGTCATATATGAAGGGCTTTGTTCTGTCTGACATAATCTTGTTGCCAAGCACTTTTAAACAGGGGTAAACAGTTGAGGTAGGTGCTATACCACACACACACACACACTTAAAAAAATGTGTTTCAGGAATCCTCAAGCACACCCTCCTGACTAAAGCATGTAGGTATATGGTAACAAAGAAAACAGGTAAGTATTTTCCTTTCCTCCGTTGATTTCCCAGGCTTTCCTGTACTTCAGATCAGCCGGCGGTTGTTCCATGAAAATTTAATACTAGGGGGGTAAAATAAATTGTGTGGAGGTTTCGGAAAAGGACACTGTTAACCGCAAGTGCCTTTGAGGAGAGAGGAGAACAGAAATATATTTACTTAAGTTTCCACCACTGCTGCCTGCCAGCCTCCTTGTAGGTACACTGCCCGTGATGCCAGCCGCAGTTACGACACAGTTGTTTTTTGTGAATCCACTGGAACTTTCCTGGGTTTCTCCAACGGAGTGACTGCAGTGGTGAGGTTGTCGGGAACTCCTTGAGGGTTTACACAGGACCCGAAGAGATGGAAACCTACGCCACGCCATTCCTAGTAATGAGTCACGGTTATCCTGCACGTGAATGAAGACCTCCTTGCCAGTATATTATGCAAGCTTTTCTGTCAGGAGTCCAGTTTTACCGAATGGAAGGAAAACTCTTGCTCCCCGAACCGGCTGACCTCATTTGTTTTGATCGAATGTTCTGTTTTTTTCATGAATTTTGAGTTTGATACTAACTTTTATACATTTGTAGTGGTTCTAAAGTAATAGTCAGAAAAGTTTACCATCTTTCTAATATTAAAAAGCCTGCTTATATGAACTCAGCATGGCTGTATTAGGATTTAGATTTCTCTTCTAGCAGATGGAGAGTGTATGTGGGAGGCCGTGGCAGAAAGTGGAGGTTCGATAGGGGAGCAGGAGTCTGTGGGTAGGCGTTTGAAAAGCCTCTCTTTTCTGCCCTCGGCCAGTCCTGCTACCGTGAACCTGTAGCCCCCAGCCATCTCCCACACAAACACATCACACACACTTCTCTCCCCCTCCACCTCTCCCACTCTTGTTCTCTCACAACCCATGGGTGTCAGACGGAAAGAAAGTAGAGAAATATGGACATAAGTACAGGCTATTCCACTGCACACAGCACGGCCTCTTCATCTCTCTTTCTGTAAGCGTCTCTGTCCCGTCAGGAATGAGATTGTGAAAAATTCCCCTCGAGTCTCAGAACATTGAGCAGGTGTCAAGAGGAGATGATGGAGCTCTGAGAGAAATGGAGAAAGATCAAGAAATGAACACTCTACGTGAAATCGCATTGAAAAGTTTTCGCTGTGAAGTGTGCTGCAGAAGACATACTGCATTTTGAGTGTCTTTCATGCCTTTCAGTCTGCAAGCGAGGAAAAGCAGAAATTCAAAAGAATGTCAAACCTTATTCATTTAGAAAAAGCTGTAGTTGATTCACTACAAGTCCTTTTTTTGTAGTAATTAACATTGTGAGGCATTGACGGCTGATGACTCTGAGTTAACATTAATAAGAAGCTCATTACAAAAAGTAGTAATGATCGTGTCTTTTTCCTCGTCTGTCATGCTGGAAAGAAATAAATGAAGAATATTACATCTGTTTGCAGTGTTTGAAGCAATTTCCCAATCCTCTGCTCTAAGATCATCATCTTTGACTACATCAACTGATCCATTTTTCACTAGCTAGCTCCATCCTGCTGTTATGAAAAATATTTCCATTAAATGTTCATTGTCTGGCTCTGACAAAGAGGAAGCAATAACCATTTTGTTGCATTAGATACCTATTGTATAATGCTCGGGCTATGAAATACGAGTTTAATATGCAGGTTTAATAAGCAGAAAGTAAGACTGGTTGGATAAGATGATATGCATTTTGTAGATTTAATGCAGGCTTGGTCTGTAGTTTATGTCTGACGTGCAGGAAGTGGTGTAACAACAGTCGAAAAGAGCTGCAGAGAGTGAGGAGGAGGGAACAGAACGGAGGGGAAATAATCAATCAATGAAACGGCAATGTGACTCTACCAAGGTTACATGGAGCTGTTGTTTACCTGCCACTGCAGCCTGAGCTAAACCCACACGTGCTTCTGTGCTCAAGAGTTGTTGGTTGTTCGATAGGGTGCAACTGAGTGTTCCACAGCAGCTCCACTTATAAGCACCATAAGGTCTCTAGAGCATTAATTCTAGTCTACTTTAGTTATTTTCTGACTTTCTTCTTGTGCCACCAGCAGATCAAGGTTTCTACTTATGCAGTGAAACAGCTTGGCATTTACATGATGGATTTGCACACATTTTTGTCAAAACAGCTGTTGTTGCTTGACTTGGAATTTTTTTTCTGTTTTGTTTTTGGCTAATCTGTCAGTCTTTTAGTCCTGGTATCTTGATAATACATTAAGAGAATTTCTTTACATTTGGCACAAATGTCCTTTTTAACTGAAGTTTAAACTGACAACATTTTTAGTGGTTAGAAGTCACTGTGACCCCACGTTCATTCAATTCTTGTAAAAATAATATCTTAGTAACACTCTAATTCAATTAAATCCGGCACATTTGGTGCTATATTTGGTAGACTTTGGTAGTTAAAGCCTCAGGTCACTGTGACCTCAAAAATTTGTTTTTTGGGTACCAAGAACCTGGAATTTTACACACGAATAATTACTAAATTTTACACTAAGAGGACAAAACAATGATGTTTTAGATCCAAAAGGTCAAAGGTCATCTTCAGTGTGACATCATGTTCTGCAGAAACACTTTTCTGGCAGTTGTTCAACACCATAACACAAGCTAATGCCATAACACAAGAGCAGAAGGGGAGACTGAGACCATTTTTCACATTTGGTCAGATATAGATGTGGTGATATTAATCTTGGCTGTCCACTTTCAAACTGAGCCGACCATTTGGACATTTTGTGCTGCTGGTTGAAAGATGTGTTCAAAGCCTCCACATTTTGGCCCCTTTATCTTGCTTTGCTTTAAAGCTCGCTGGTATTGAACTTGGTATTGAACTTGGTATTGAACACCAGGTAGTTCTTATCAAACCAGTGTAGGCTCAAATGTTAAACTTTTCTAAAGTTTTTGTTCGTATTAAGTTATCTGATGCTAAAAATTAGAGGTCCAACATCACAGTTGACAGTTTGACAGCTCAGGGAGGCATGTAACCCAAGAGAGAACAGCAATTCTAAAATTGTTACTTTTCTTTTTTTTAAAGTTGGTGACAAGGTACCTGCTGACATCAGAGTGACCTCGATCAAGTCTACCACCCTGCGAGTGGACCAGTCCATCCTCACAGGTATTTCACATCTCTATTCAGACACCAAACTTGCTTTCAGGCTTTGTTGCTTTTTTGTACCTTTATTGAATGAACTTAGAAGACCTCAGTTTAGAAGAATTCTATAATTTTAGTCCCTGTTTTATTATGTACTTTCTCATCCTGTTGAAGCTGCCGGTGGAACTTTGTTTGGCTCGGCCATGGCTGGTCTAATACTCACCCATCACTCTTACAGATCTAATCTTGTACAATGGTCTTTCACTGTTTTCTTTAGGGGAGTCTGTGTCTGTCATCAAACACACTGACCCTGTACCTGACCCAAGAGCTGTCAACCAAGACAAAAAGAACATGCTGTTTTCTGTAAGCACACCTCCTGCAGTCTTCTAACTCATGTGTATTTTCTACCTTTTATATTAGGAATTGATGTCCCAATAGAGAAAACTATATAACTCTGACATTTTTTACATAGATACCTCAATTCACATGGAGGTTCTTATTGTCCACAATTGATTGCTAACTTTTTAAGGAAAATCTCTTATGATCTCTCTTATAATTGGCAAAATTTAAATAATTTTAAAACCACTTTGGTCAGAGAGATGGGTTTTAAGTTTCTTTAGCATTCAGTTTGACAGATTTTTCTGCCTTATTTCTCCCATACTCATGTTTCTCTCCCCCTTGGTGTCCTCAGGGCACAAACATCGCTGCTGGCCGTGCCATAGGTGTTGTTGTTGCTACTGGTGTTGCCACAGAGATCGGTAAGATCCGTAATCAGATGGCATCCACAGAACAAGAGAAGACGCCGCTGCAGCAGAAGCTGGATGAGTTCGGCCAGCAGCTCTCCAAAGTCATCTCCCTGATCTGCGTGGCTGTGTGGGTCATCAACATCGGCCACTTCGGAGACCCCGTCCATGGCGGCTCCTGGGTCAGAGGTGCTATTTATTACTTTAAGATCGCCGTGGCCCTTGCTGTGGCTGCCATCCCAGAAGGCCTGCCCGCTGTCATCACCACCTGCCTGGCCCTCGGCACACGTCGCATGGCCAAGAAGAACGCCATCGTTCGCAGCCTGCCCTCAGTGGAGACTTTGGGCTGTACTTCTGTCATCTGCTCCGACAAGACTGGCACCCTCACCACCAACCAGATGTCTGTCTGCAGAGTAAGTGTCAGTCAGGAAACTGAAAAAATGCTTAGCCGACAGCCTAACTGGATCGAGCAGAAACCAAATACTACGTGTTTAATTACCATATTTTGCCGTTTGATCAACACTTTATAAATAGCCTCTGGAAAGTTTCTTTGAAGAAATCTTTAGGAGCTGAAGTCTGCAAGATCATTTCCATTAAAGTCTTTGTCTTTTTTTTATACAAGTGGGGCTTTAAGAGGGACGGAAAATCCTTGTGGTGTTTTAATGTTTACCTCCGTTTGGCAGGTTTGTGATAACTGCTGGTGGAGTAGCACCAGCTGGAACGACACAGCAGCACCCAGAGTGCTACAGTTTTAGGACAGAACAGCTCACACGTACATGGGGAAGGGTTCCACAATGTCCCGTTGCCTAAAAGAAAAAAAAACGGAGAAGTGAACTGTTCTCTAGGTTTCAGTGTATAAACAGTGTGTATATAATTACAGTAAACCTCAAACACTGACAGATCCTGTCCACCACAACTAAACACAGGCATGAAAATCACTCACCTTACGGCGAAATCCGCCGTTTTGAAACCAAAATAGGTTACCCATGTGAATCATGTAGATCCGATGAGAAAATATTTTTGGGAGGGGGGGGTATGGAGGTATACCAGAGATTATCAGTGAACTGCGAGCATGTGTGCGCGCCTGAAGGGAGCCTTGGATTCGATAAAAACGTTCACTCTACAAGCGCGAGAGCATGGAAATATTAGCACGAGGGGCCTCGCATCACGACTTTTTTCTCTGGGAAGGTAGGGGAATACTGCTACCTGATTGGTTGGTGAAGTGTACAAGCAGTTTGCTCGTGCAGACCAAAGCATTCGGAAGCTGAAAAGAAGACGCCTCGCCGGTTTGGAAAGTGGAATGTAGCTAACGTTAGTTGCCTGACTGAATTTGGTGAGTGATGGTTTCAATAATTTCAGTATTTTCTGTTATATCTAAGTTACCCAGGAGCTCTGTTGACATAGGCTTAACGTTAGCTACAGGTAATGTATCACTAGAAGAATTAAAGCTTGCTGGAAGAGGTATCGTGTCATTGATGCATAACGTTAGCTAACACAGCAGGAGAGATAATGTAGCTATCTCAACAAGCCTCCGGTGTTGTTAATTGTTCATGCTAGCTAGTTAGCTACCTAACGTTAACGTTAACTGAGTACTATTTATTTTTTTCGCCACTATTATTCTATTAAAGTTGTGCTGTTGCGCATTTCATGAGAGGAGTTGCCAGTTTCATTTCGTATAGCATAATGTGACCATGTAAAGATAGATACTTTATTATACATTTATACTGTCTTGAAATTCTGCTTGATTTTTCTCTCAAAATGCATCAGATTGATGCTTTTAAATATGAAATATTCAAAATTTTCTTCTGGGG